>NW_004624842.1:1503881-1527610 GCF_000247695.1 Heterocephalus glaber | reverse complement strand
AGCGTTTCTATTTTAATATTTAGATCTTTAATCCATTTTGATTTTAGTTTAGTGCATGGTGAGAGATATAGGTTTAGTTTTAATCTTTGGCAATTTTTTCAGCACCATTTATTAAAGAGGCTATCTTTCCTCCAGTATCACACTGTAGTCTTAATTTTAATTTTGAAGGACCAGGTTTACTAAAAAAGATACAAAGGGAAATGATGAACGTAAAATTGCATACAAAAGTAAATATTTATGAATAGTGTGAAAAGAAATCACAACAAACTGCTGGAGACTTTTAAGTTTCAGATTCCTTTCTCTGAAGTTTTTGAGGCGACTTCCCAGAAATACCTCCTTCCAAAATCTGAGAACAATGTGACTTCCTCCCCACTCGGAACACTCCCTATGAGTCCCAACATAGCGCCCAAGCAAATGGCTCTCCTGAAGCTTTGAATCCTCAACTTCCTGGGAAGTGGGCTCTGCCAGGCCCTCCCTTCTGCTCCCCTCCCCAGCCCCAGCTCACAGATTCCCCTCTCCCACCTGGTTGCCCCGCCTAGGCTCTCAGCTTCCATAGTGGTTTCCTAAAGAATCTCCCCTGACCTCTTGTCTGATGCCCTCTTGTTTTGTGAGGCCATGTTGGTTGATAGATGACAACAGAGCAAAAAATTAGGAGCAACCACTGTGGACCCAGCCTGTCTGGTTGGCATCCTGGCTCCACCATGTTCTGTGTGACTTTGGGGCTGTCATATAGCCTGGCCCTCAGTTTCCTTGGCTATAGAGTGGGGATGGTGACACTAGCTCTGCTTCATTGGGAGGCCCCAGAACAGCCATGTGTGCAAAGACTTAAAAAAGTGCTTGGTTCTCAGGATCATTGTGATATCTACTTTATTCTTAGGCTAGTCCTTCCTGGCTCATTTCCATTCACCCCATGAATGGAAATGCTGAATGCTGAATGCTCTGTCGGATAAGCCTGCCATGGTGACTCCTGTCTCCCTAGGGATGAAGATAGCACTCACTCATGTTAGGGGCAAAAAAGATGTTGAATGAATAAGTTTCTGTGTATCTCTGATCCATCCCCGCCTGAGAACAATATGACCTCCTCCCTACGTGGAACACTCCTTATGAGTCCCAACATGGGGACTCCAGGCCACCCTCACTGCTTAGTTGGACTCAACAGCGACCTCCTCCCTGCTTACTCCATTGTAGGACTTAGTTAGATAAACGAGCCTTGGTCTCAGCCTCAGCCTCAGCTTCGGCCTCCCACCTGGATATCACCTCTCTAAGTTGTAGCTGGAGCTCCCCCAGATTCTGAGCTTCCATTGGTTTACAAGGCCATTTCCTTTCTGTAATCACAGCCTTGGGTTAGGTAACAGGACAGGGACTGGGGGACTGGGAGCTCCAGTGTGACAGAGGCTTAGAGTGGGTGAGTGGCTTCCTCAAAGTCACATAGCAAGAAAGCAGCGGGGAGCTAGGACTGTGCTACTCTTGGTCACAGGGCCACTGCTGTCCCTTCCAAGGAGCACTTCAGGATAACCACACAGTGAGCACTCAGGTCTGGTCAAGATGAAAGGGAAGACGACAGGCTTGGGTTCCGTCCTTGCCCCTCCCCACCCATGCCTCAGTTTCTCCATCTGTAAAAGGAGTTACCAAAGTAGAGCAGATCTCTACTTTGACTGACCTGGTTTGTATTTCTTCTTGATCTCTGTTGGCCTGTGTGTCTGCCTGCCTGCCTGCCTATCTGTCTGTCTGCTCCAGGCTGACCTGGGAATGAGCTGACATGGAGTTGAGACCATGCAATTGGGAACTAAGCGCACAGTGGGTGATGTTTGGAGAGGTAGCCCTCTGTCTTTCTTTTCTTTTTTTTTTTTTGGTATCAGGGATCAAACTTGGGTCCTTGCACTTGCAAGGCAGGTGGTGGAACCACTCAGCTAAATCCCCAGCCCCCTTCTGCCTTTCTAAAGCACCTTGCTGAAACATGGCCTGCAAGTGGCCATCCCAGAGATAACTGCACAGGCCCCTGTGAATCATTAGGTTTACTCAGCCTCTGGAAGCCTCCATGGTTTCATGGGGTGGGCAAGGAGCAGATGTGATTGTGGACAACTTGTGTAGTGTTGACCACGTGCCTAGATCAATGGCACCATGGAGCTCCTCTGCCCCGAATCCTCTGTCATTTGACAGCAGGAGTAACTAAGGACTAGAGAAGGGAAGACATTTATGCACAGTCACTGAGCACAGCCAGACAGATCTCCAGAGTCTGAATCCCAGTCTGACAGTCTGTGGCTCAACCTTCTTTCTTTCTACTGCTCATTGTTAATTATTTTTAAAACAGCTTTATTAAGATACAATTCACATACTTTGCAGTTCAGCTTTTTAAAGTGTGCAATTCAATGACTTCTAGTACATAGTACATCCATCACCTCATTAGAACATTTTCACTATTCTGAAATGAAACCTCACCGGCCCACCCCAGTTGTCACCACTCTTCTTCCCCTATTCCTCCATCCCCTGGGCCAATGGTGGTGAACCTATGGCATGAGTGTCACAGCCAGCTGTTTATCTCATTGAAAGCTCTAAAAAGTTTGCCACCACTGCTGGACCTAGGCAACCACTGATCTATTTCCTGTCTCTATAGATTTGTCTGTTTTAGACATTTCCTATAAATGGAATCAAAATGCCCAGCTCGGCGCGTGTCTCTGCATCTGCCCAGGCCTGCTGGGGGAGAAGCATGGAGGCCTGGAGAGAATGTTCTGCCCCAGTCCTGGCCCCAAGGTAAATGCACTCTTGGAGGCCGGGCTCAGCCCTCCACCCTTGGCGCCTCCTTCCCAGTCTCCATCACTGTTCTGTTATTCTGGGCTTGGCATGAGGCTGAGGGGTGAGCTGGCAGGCATCCTGAGCAAACACAAGCAGCTGGAGAAGAGAACGCCTTTGGGGGCGGGAGGTGGACCCAACCAGATCCCATTCCATGAGGGCTGCCAGGCTTATATGAAGGCCTCTGCCCCACTAGCTGTGGACCTGGTGGGAGAGGACAATGCAGGAGGACTGGGGGCCTCTGGGCTGAGCCCTGCCTTGGAGATGGCAGTTGCCTGGGTCAAGTCTGAGCTCTGTATCCTATGAGCTGTGTGATCCTGGGCAAATTGTTTAACCTTTTCCTTATCTATAAAGTAGGGGGAGCAACACAGCCTCTGGGGCCCCTGAATACCAGAGAAGGACTTAAGGGGGAAGAATCATAAAATGAGCTGACACGGTTCTGTTTGTGTAAATACGGATCTGTTTGGTTTTGTCAAAGCTTTAGCGTTCTAAGCAGGCACTGAATGTGCTTTTGGACCACAAAGAGCAGGCCCTGAAATACGAGAGTTTATTTTCACATGCGAACAAGTCAGGCTTGGGGCTGGGTTGGCAGAGACCTCTGCGTCTCTAGCTTTATCAGACCGACCGGCTGGGGTGGTCCTGCCCCTTCTTTCTCCACAGCGGCAGTTGGGTGGGAGCTAAAATTGGCAGTTCCCTGTTCCTGCCCTTGGGGGACTCCAGAGCATGAGGCAGCACACAAATGGCTGTTCCCAGCCCTGGCCACCAAGTGTTGTAAAGGGCTTTCTAAGATATGCTGAGTGGAACCAGAGGTCGAAGCATTTTGCTGCAATCCAGGAAGGCTTCACAGAGGAACCCTCCTTGGAGCAGGTTTTGAAGGCTGAGTGGGAGCTCCTTGAGTGGAGATAAGGGGAGGGGTGTTTTAGCAGAAGGGATGGCAGGAAGCACGAGCCACTCCATCTCTGCTCTGGCCTAGCCACCTCTGCTTTCCAAGAGGGTGGAAGCTGGAAAGTGACATTTTCCAGAGCCCTTTTCCAGCTGGTTTCTGGTGAGGATCTGTTAGTGCAGAGAAGGCAGGAGGCCGGGCAAGGCCAACCTGCCTCTGGCCCTGGTGCAGCTCACTGTGGCAGGGTCTGGCCTTGCCAGCCACTGTGCTGGCTGCAGGGCCACTGAGGTGGCACTCCAGCATTGAGGCCAGCTCGTGGGCTTCACTGCAGCCTCCAGGTTTTTGGGTCTCACAATCTCCCCCCAGCTCCTCCTCCCCTTCCAATGCCTTGAGAGTCAGTTTCCCTTATGAACTCATTCTCTGCCTGAAATAGCCAGCTGGTTTTGGTTTTCCAGCCACTCACTGATGGATCCAATCCTTGAGCCACCCAGGTCAGTGTCAGCGAGCATGTAGTGCTCAGGGAACAGAGGATTTGATGCCTAGAAAAGGTGAGGTAGGGTTCTTGTATTTGTGTCTGTCCTTCTGCATGACTGTTCCTGAACATCTATTCATCCGATGACATTCATTCACCTCATAGGTGGGGAATGAATGAATGACCAAGTCTTTACACTCATGAATCACAGTCAAGACCTGTGCAGCCCAACACGACTGCTACCAGCCACCTGTGGCCACTGAGCCCTGGAAACAGAGCTAATCCTAATGAGGTGGGCATCAATGTAAGATACACACAGCGCTTCAAAGACTCAGCATGAAAACAAGAAAGGGAAATATCTCCCTGGCAATTTTTGTGTTGATTACAAGTTGAAATAATACTATTTTTGACATATTGAGCTAAATAAAATACATTATTAAAGCTAATTTTTTTCTTTTTAATTATGGCTATTAGAAAAATTTTTGGTTTTGTTTTTAAAGAGAGAGGGAAGATCTATGTTGCCCAGGCTAATCCTGAATTCCTGGGCCCAAAGTATCCTCCTGCTTCAGCCTCTTAGGCAGCTGGGACTATAGGTGTGTGCCATTGTGCCTGGCTTTTTAAATTACATGCGTGGCTTGCATTTGTGACTTATGCTATATTTCTTTTTTTCACCACTGGTCTGGAGACACATTGGTTCTCCAATTCAGCATTCATTAGCGTCTATTTAAGAGATATTTGGTTCCTGCCCTTGAGGACTTCAGGAAGGTTGTGAAAGGGGACCGAGATCGTAACAGAATTAAATTCACTGTGATAAGAGTTGTTCCTTATTGTAGGACTCTGGGGGCTGGAGAAGAAATCAGGGAAGGCTTTATTGAAGAGGTGACTTTGGTATTGGGCATTCCAGGATGAGGAGGAGTTTGCCAACAGATCAGGAAGAAGAAGGACACCCCAGGCTCAGGGAACTACATGTGCAGAGGCTAAGAGGGAGACAAAGGCACAGGATGTCCAGGGATTACAAGAAATTCATTGTGGCCCAACACACTGTGTTGGTGGCAGGGGCTAAAGATGCAGCTGGACTGTGTACAGCCTTGAATGCCAGTGAAGTTTAAGCCTGGGGATGTGTGTTCTCCCTCCTACCTCCCTCAAAAGCTCACAAAGGACAAGACAAGATCTTGTTTCCATGTGAAAAATAAATTTTTATTTCAGTGCTTGCTCCTTGTGGTTCAAAAGCACATCTATTGCCTGCTAGGAATCTGAAAGCTTTTATATAAAACTACAGAGAAACAGGGCTGTATTTATATAGCTCATACCCATATTGGCTCATTCTGTGGTTCTCCTTCGTGCAAAGCAGAAAGTTTTAAAGGCATCAACGTGATTTTCCCTGTCTCTTTCTGGGACTTCAGGGGCCCCAGAGGCTGTACCTCACCCCCAATAGAGACTGTGCCATCCTTTCAGCTCGAGGGAGGCCTGATCACTTAGAGTGCAGGGATAAACTCGGAGATGATAACCCATGGGCTCCCCAAGCTTCCTCAGGGGCCAGGGCTGTGCCGGGGTGCTGACCTTGCTGGTTGACCAGGTGGGCAGCTATGGCTGTTGGCATTGTGGTGGGCACCCAGGGGTCTCCTTCCTGAGGACCTGGAGGGACCCCCTCTCACACCCCAGCTCCAGTCAGCCAAGATCAGGATGCCCACTGTGTTGGCACAGGGGGCTGGTGGGGAGCTAGGCTCAGAGAGACAAGATGGGCGGGGAGCACATTCCATTCCAAAGAGCCCCCACACAGCCCACCCCCGCCCTAAGCGACAAGTTTTGCCCATTAGCTTGAGAGAAAGACCAGAGCTGGTTGGGGGTTTCCAGCAGGCTGAGGCGGGGCTGGGCACAGGGCTCCCTACGGGGGCCCAATGATGACATTCCGATAACCCTTCACCGCCTTCAGCCTGTCACACTCGAAGTTCACCACCAGCTTGTGGAGGCCCACATCTGTCGGCAGCAGGTCCACCCGCACCTTCACCTGCTCCCCTGATTCCACGGGGCCCGGGCTGCAGAGAGACGGAGAGTGTGAGGAAGGGCCAGGGTGACATGTGAACACCAAGCACCTACAAGGACTTGCTACCGAGTCTTCATGCACATAGAGCTATTGCCAGCAATAATAAATGGGCCTGGACCATCACCCTGGATGGTGATGGTGCTGGGCAGTGTCAACTCTCACTGAGTCCTTCTGATGTGCTGTGTGGTCCTAAGTGCTTCCTGCGGGTGCACTTTCAGTCCTTAAAGCACCCCTACCTGCCAACATGAACCCTGTCTTATAGATGAATAAACTGAGGCAGAGTGTGTGAAGTAACACGCCCAGGGTCACCCTGGCAGAAACCTAGAGTGAGGTGTGTGTGTGTGTGTGTAAATGTGTGCTCCTGTGAGTGTGAAAGTGGATGGTGTACTTGAGGGTAGCAGTGGGTATGTTCACATGGGCACATGTGTGACAATACTTTGAGCTGTATGTACATGATTTGTGTCCCTTACATACACTGCAGAAAAAAATCTAAAAATATGAAGCATGCGCCTGCCAAGCCTGGTGGCACATATCTGTAATCCTAGCTACTTGGGAGCCTGGGGCAGGAGGACTGGGAGGGAGGAATGGTCAGGAAGATGATATTCTGATAGCCCTTCACTGCCTTCAGCTTTTTGCACCTGAAGTTCACCACCAGCCTGTGGGAGGCTGGGGCAGGAGGACTGAAAGTTTGAGCCTGGGCAACTTAGCAAGGCCCTGTCTCAAAATAAAAAGTCAAAAAACAGCTGGAGATGGAGCTCAGTACTCTCTGGGTTTAACCTCCAGTACTGCAATAAAATAAATAAATCAATAAAATGTGTGCCCATATGTGGGTCTGCATGTGGATACCTATTGGTGAGGACACTCCACACTTCCATGTGTGCATACATACATGTGACCACTCGGAGTGTGGACACCTGAGTGTGTGAAGACTCGTGTGTTTGCAGGTGGGTGCTAGGTGGTGGAATGTGTCACTCTCCAGGTGTGTATAAACTGGTGCACACACCACAGCTAACAGCGGGCTGGGAAGAGGGAGCCCTGGCCTGGGGTGCTTGAGGTGGAGGCAGTGCAGGTGTGGGAGATGAGAGGTGAACTCCAGGCCAGGGTTCACGCCTGGGGCAGCCCTGCCTCTTCCTCCTGCCTGAAATGGAGCAACCAGCACTTACACCTCCACGGACTTCTGCTCCTTGGTCAGGCCAGCGCCCTCCACAGTGAAGATGCAACCCAGCAGTGGCACAGGGAGCGGGTTCTTCAGGGACACCTCCGCCACCAGCTTGCGGTTCTGCTTGGGCTCCCCTAGGACCTGGGAGAACGTGTAGGGTGGGGTCAGGGGAGAGTGTGGGTCCAGGATGGTCCACCTCTGTACTTGGCACATTTTGGCTCAGGGTTTGCTGAACAAAGGCACACCCACCTCTGCCACTATCACTCCCTGCCTCTGTGCCTCAGTTTCCTCATCTGGAAAGCACAGGCACATACCTTCATGGAACTGTAATGAGGCTGCTAGGATGGAGGTACAAGATGCCTCCCTTGTTCTAGGGGCTGGCATGTACAGATCCCAGGCTTTGGAGTCATGCTGACCTCTACTTTCTTCACCGTATGACCCTGGGGAAGTCTGGCCCTCTCTGAGCCTTGGCTGACTGAAGGTTCTCATTGGATTGAGCTGAGATGCATAAGTTCCCCGCATGCACTCCTGCCTCTTCCCTGCACTGGGGGTTCTGGGCCTGGGGTGCCCATTAGCAAATGGCAGGGATGCTGGTGATGATGCTAGGCAGTGTCAGCTCTCACTGAGTCCTTCTGATGTGCTGTGTGGTCCTAAGAGCTTCCTGCGGGTGCACTTTTAGTCCTTAAAGCACCCCTACCTACCAACATGAACCCTGTCTTATAGATGAATAAACTGAGGCAGAGTGTGTGAAGTAACACACCCAGGGTCACCCGGGCACTCACCCGGGTGGCCTGACTCAGGTCTGTGCCCTTACGTGGCCATCCCTCCCTGCCTCACGAGCACCACCAAGGGCCTGGGAGTCCAGCCTTGGAGCTCAGCAATCTAAGGAGTCACAAGTGTAAGACCCTAAATTCCATGACCCACCATCTACCACTCTAGGATTCATTCCTAGGGGATAAAACCCCTAAATTCTTTTAGCTTCTTGGTGCTCTTCTTGGCTGAGCCAACAACTTGGAGACCCAAGGCCCAAAGACCTTGAGTTGTGCACAGGGATGTGGATGTGTCATGGGTGGGGCTGTCCTTACGCGGATCTTCACTTCTGGATTCTCCAGGTAGAGGTCCCTCTCAGCCAGCACGTAGCTGTTGGCTGCTGGCTCGATGAGGAGGCCCCGCACCTTGATGAGGTTGCACTCGGTCAGGTAGTCGCTGTACTTCTCATAGAGGATGTGCAGAGGAATGCTCCTCTCTGCGGGAGGGAGAGAGAGGTGCTGTGAGGGCCGGGTCCACTCCTGCCCTTCCTCTGAGGCAGGAATGTGCCTAAGGTCACACGCACTGCACAGGCAGCCCAGTCCCAGGCCTCCCCTGCCTGCTTCCGCTCCAGGGTTCCCAGGGAGGGGAAGCAGGAGGCAGGAGGGCCCCTTGCTCCAGCGCCCACAGGCCTAGGTTCTGACTCCACCTCTCAGGAACTCTGTTTTAGCACCTGGGCACTGAGTTGCTCCCAAGCCTGCTGGGAAGTGCTCAGATCAGAGCTGCCCAGCCTGGGAAGGTGACCTCCCCTCTCTGTTGTCCCTCTGTTCACTCTGTTCCTGGCGACATCCAGCATTTGCTGGGTGGAGTTGCAACTGGGGTCATTTCAAAACAAAGCCACACAGGGATGAGGGGATGAGAAAGACTGCAGATGCGTGTGGTGTCCTCCTTCCGTCCCCACCTCCCCATGCCAGACCAGCAACTTACAAACCCCAACCAGATACAATTTCTCACACTTCTGTGTCCATCCTCATTATATGTGCATTTTTTTCTTTAAATTGGTTTGCTTTATAGTTTTTTGTTTGTTTTTTTTTGGTACCGGGGATCGAATTCGGGTCCTTGCGCTTGAGCAGCAGGCGGCGAAACCACTGAACTAAATCCCCGGCCCTGCTTTATAGTTTTTAACTTTTTTTTCCCGTTGGAGAAACTTTTCATCATTATTTACAGCAAGCTAGTCTCACCATAAACAGAGGATCCCTGGTGAAAATAAATACAAGCAAACAGTCACGCTTATTCTGTTCTGGCCAGACACTGTTCCCTGCTAGGGGCTGAGACCTGAACATCTCAATGAATGAGAGCTCAGTAAGGCTTAGGGCTCCCAGAAGCCAATCAGCACCGGTTGAGACCTCTCCACCAGGTCCTGTGGGGACCGATGGGACCATGAGGACAGTCACATGCGGTTCAGGGTCTAGGCCTGCCTGAGAAGCTGGTGACCACAGCCTACTCTGGAAAGTGCAGCCCTGGCCTCCAACCTTCATTCCTGGGTGGACCTGCTCCGCCTCTGCTCAGATGACGTGATCTGGGGGAGAAAACCAGACTTTTGTGCCAAAAAGGACAAAAGGGAGTGAAAATGACTAGTTCGGGGCTTGGTAGAATGGAGTGGAAACTTTGAGCAGCCACACAAGAAAGGAAACACTGTCCTTCAGGATCCTGGAGGATGTGGCTTCACTGGGGCCTTTTCCAGGAGGTGGAAGGCAGGGCAGGGCTGGACCTCTGCGAGCGGCCGTTCACAGGTGGCTGACCACTGCCTTGGCCTTGGGCCACATGTTGGCTGGGGTGGGGGACATCTGTGATCAGTCTCAATCATTAATTGGACAATATGCACGGTTCTAGAAGCCATCCTGGGGATGGTCCCTGAGGTCACACTGGCTGCCAACCCAGTGACCCACCTGAAGGGGTAAGAAAGGAGAGAGAGGGAAGGCTGGGGGCAGGAAGGGGAAGAGAGAAACTGCTGAACTTGAGGCAGGGGTGGGGGATGAGTAGATTACTGTTTCCTGTCCTGGGCCTGGGTTCCTATCCATTAGCTCCAGGAAATCCCCAGATCTTATCATCAAAGTGCAACAAGGACGCAGCCAAAGTGTGGGAGGTCAGACTGACCTTGGCATTGGAGAACCAGACAAGGCATCCTGGACTGGCCCTGCTTCCAGCTAGAGAGCAACACACAGGCCCCTTGCCCTGCCCTCTCCTCACAGGCTTTGGGGGTCCCCAGCAGGAAGGATGCTCTACTGAGCATATCCCTGACAGGCCTGGCTGAAGCCCCTGCAGACCTAAGAGCTCATGGATGGTATCTGTGAGGCAGAGGTGACTCCACAGGGGCCTGGAGGAAGGTATTCGGCACCCGTGGCCTGGGGTTCACCACATGGCCACACATTCCAGGAGAGGCATGTCCTCCTGTCCTCCCTCACCCCATCCTCCCTTTCGGCAGGTGCTGAGCACAGTAGATGTGAACAGGTGTGTACTCAAAGGGGGTGGAAGGACCTTTGACAGGTCAACTGGCCTTGCACAACTTCCCTGTACCTGGACTCCGAAGTCCCCAGTGCCACAGGCAGCCGAAGATTACAGAAGCAGAACGTGGGCATCGTGAGTGCCCTACACAACTGTAGGGATGGACCCTGACTGGCTCTTGGGTTCTAGACGCAGAGAAGACCACTGAGTCTTTTCCCTGTGATCAGAGTGGCAGGGACTTGGAAGCCACAGCCCAGAGCAGGCAGGAGGGGAGGACGAGGGAGGGTGACAGAGGCTGTGCACACGGAGCACACCCACCCTGAGCTCTCTGCCTCTGGCTGTGGTCAGACTGAGCATCTGCTGCCTACATAACCTACTCTGTCAGTTCACGATCCCCACAAGCCTGCTGGGGACACTGAGGTGCGGAGAGGTTGCCCTCTGCCCAGTGACAGGGATGACAGTCCACTTGGTCACACTGCCCCTTAGAGGATGGCCGGGGCCTTACATGACAGCTCCCAGCTCCAAGACCCTCTGCTCTTCTCCTGCCTGCTCTCCTGGCTCCCAAGGGGAGAAAATGGGGTGGGGCTGTTCGGAGTGTCAGGCTGGCCTTGGGCTTAAGCCTGGCTCTCCGCCACCTCCACATGTGACTACAGGGCCAAAAATAATTTCAGGACGACAACCAGGCACAGTGACAGTGCCAGAGAGCCTAAGGACTCAAGGGGGAACTGTGCAGGCACAGGGCCTGGAAGCCTGAGTGACAAGGACACTGCCCAGGGCTAGGGCTGGGTGGTCTAATGTCACTGTTCCCCAGGGAAGAGGGTCTGCCTGGAGGGGTAGGCCTCCTCTGCCTCAGAGGCCGGATGTCCTCTCCTCGTGTTGTTGGGCCTGCTGTGTCCAATACCGCTGCTTCCAGCCAAGGCACTACATAACCTGCAATAAAATTAAAGCTTCTGCTCTGCAGTTGCAGGAGGCCTGATCCCAGGGCTCAGCAGCCACCCAGCACTGGTGGCCACCATCCTGGACAGCACAGGTTTGGACCCTCTCCATCCTGGATGGAAGTTCTATTGGCAGTGCCCATCCAGAGCCTCCTCTCTCTGAGGCCAGGTGCTTTCAGGGCAGTGGGAGGCACCTGAGTGGGAGGAGCAGGAAGCCAAGGAAAGGAATTAGCCAGGAGAAGGGAGCAGAGGGTCTGGGAAAGTTGGCAGGGGTCATGGGGAGATGAGATAAGACAAAATAATATAGTTATGGAGCAGACAGGTTTAAAGCACAGTCCTGTTGCTTCCTATGTGACCTCAGGAAAGCTGCTTAACCTTTTGCACATCTGTTTTCCCTCATTTTCGTTTTAAGAATTAGATGGTGATATGTATGAGGCACTTAGCACAGGGCCGACCCAGAGTAAGTGCACATAAATGTCTGTGAGGTGAATCGCGCTTGGCGCTCAGGGTGCCACCTGACACATGGCCAGCTGATCCCAGCATGCTCACAGCCTTACCCGAGAAGGGATCCAGGGTCAGGTCAGGCAGGTCCTTGGTGCCACACTCCGGCCCCAGGACCCCATTGTAGCTGACAGTGCGCGCGCAGAGCAGGAGGCGGCAGTCTCTGCTCTCAGCGGTGCTGTTGTTGATGTGGGCAAAGACATCAAAGTCACTGCCCATATTCATGTTCTGGCCCACGCGGATCCGCATGTCCACCTGTGCTTCCTCCTTTACCTCCTCCTTCTCAGCCAGTTTGTTCAGGTGGTTGGCCCTTGTGAAAGCTTCCCTCTCCTCTTCAGACCCTGCAGGGACAGGGATGAGAGCCACAGTCACAGCTGGAATACAGCAGCCATCAAAGAGTCCCTCCTCTACATTTCTGTGCCAGGAGGAGAAAAATGTATCTTATTTATTGTCCAAAAGTGACCTCCTACTTATCCCTCAAAACCCAGCCCATACAACTCCTCTTCCAAAAGTTTCACTGATTATTCCTTCCCCGGGTTGTTTTATATTTTTATGTTTACTCCCTCAAGCTGCTTGAAGGGTACAATTGTGTTTTATGTGCCACTATGTCATACTTAGTGCCCATAATAGTTCTTCATCCATACCAGGCATGAATACAGTGTGAACATTCTCACCTGCAAGTGTTTGCACAGGAGTTACTTCCACCTGAAATCCTTTCCCTCCTCTTCTCTACTTATTCAGCTCTCCAGTGGAAATGGCTGCTCCCTTCGTCATATTCTGTTTCCCCCTTTCCTGTGTGCCTTACACTCCCCCACCCACGGGCTCACTAATGGAGCATAACTATTTTTCTATCGAACCATCAGCTCTGGACTCTCAAACGCCAGGGAAAACCTCCTCTTCTGATCATCCTTTCCAGCTGAAGCCTGATCATATACTACCCAGCCCTCAGTCAGCCATGGAAAGTCAGGATGGTCAGACCAGGGCAGGGATTAGAATTTCTCAGCCCTCTTATGAGCTCAGGCAAGGCTGGTTCACAGTTGATACTTAGGAAATCTCTATGGTATTGAGTGGGCTGGTGGACGTTCCCAATCCAACTTCTAAAAGACTCCCTTTTCCCTGTTGATTTTAACATTAGTACCAGAAAGAAGCCTCATTCTGTGTCAGACTGAACCTGTCTTACTAATGTGAAGTTTTCCTTGGCCAATTTCTCCTTAATTTCTCCCTTCCCCGTCCTCCACGCTCACTTCCCAGCTGCGTGTCAAATGCTGCAAAAATAAACACTGCCATGTTCCCGCAAAGTCTCCTCTGTGGCCTCTCTGGATTTTCAAGCACATTGTAATAAAAAAGCATCGTCCATCTGTACTTGTAGGTCCTGCTCCTGACAAATATGTTACTAAACAACATGCAGGGGACCCCACCTGGTACCGGGTCTGTGGGCTGCTAGGAACTGGGCTGCACAGCAGGCAGGCAAGGGAAGCTTCATCTGCAAGTACAGCGCCCCCATCACCCCATCTGAGCTGCGCCTGCTGATCAGCTGGGGCATTCGTTGGACTCTAGGAGCTGGAGCCCTACTGTGAGCTCTGCACTTCAGGGATCTAGGTTGTGCATTCCTCCAATCACCCTGAAAACACCTCTCCCCCAGTCTGGAAAAACTATCTTCCATGAAAGCGGTCCCTGGTGCCAAAAAGGTTGGGAACCCCTGCAGCCAGGATGTTATCAATGTTTCTCTTGAGATGCCTGCCCCTGCTGAAGATCAGCTATCCCTTTCAGTTTTATGAAGAGTCTGACCAAGCAGAAAAGTGAGGCTTAAAACACCAGGTGGAATCCTTCTGAGAATATAGATAGAATTCTTTTCCAAAACAAATCATCCTCTACTACTGTCCCCCAGTGTCTGCACTGGTTTCTAAGAAATTTCTTAAAATGGAATGTAACCTACAGGTCACTGATGTATATAGGTTGCCAGATCTCTCTCCCACACACATGCGCACATGCACACACACACACACACACACACACGCGCGCGCAGGCCTGCCAGGCTGGTGAAACCAGGCACCCATCTGAAAGGCCGTGGCAGGGCTCTGCGTGTGGTCCTACCCTCTGGGTACTTGTAGGTGTGGGTGATGTCCTCCCGCTCATCACGGCCCACACTCTTAGTGCTGATCTTCAGCCCCACGACCAGGGAATGGTTGATGGACTTGTGCAGGGACCCATCCTCCTGGCGGATCCAGTCCACCACGTCAGCGTTGACCTCCGCAAACACGAAAGGTGCGTCGTACTTGATGCTCAGGTTGCCCTCCTTGATGGCACGAACTGGGACTGGGCCGCAGCAGTATGTCCCTGTTTGGGGTAGGAGGGAGAGGTGGGCAGGCCTGTGGGGACGGTGGCATCAAACCCTCCAGGATTCAACCACACGAGGCAGAAAACCTCAAGCCCATGCAGCCCTTTGTCTTGGGGACTCCACTCCCAGGAGGGCACCGGGGGCGAGGGGTCAGAAGAGGGTCTCTGGAGGCTGACATTTAGGGTTCAGTTCTAGCTTGGTTTCCTGTGAGCTGTGTGACTTTGGGGCAAACTTTCACTTGTCTGAGCTGTAGTTTCACTTGGGGATAATCCCTGGACCCCCCAGGAGGACCCGAGTGATAGATGGAAAACTCTGAGCACACTCTAGATGCTCTGCAAGTACTGGATAAATAAAAGAAGCACGTCCCAAGGAAACCTAAGGAAACCTCAGAGCCAAGCAGTGGGCAGCTGCTGTGAGGGGCTGAAGTCAGCACTCCATCCTGCTTGGCCGGAGGGAGCCAAGGGCCAGATGTTTACCGAAATGCGGTTTGTGACAGCCTCACACTGTCCCCAGCACCATGTTGGAGACTAGAGGTGTGGCAAATGTATTCTAGCCCATCCTCATGGTAAAACGTAGGGACATGAAATTGAATTAAAATCACAGAAAACCATCGGAAGAAGAAATGCTAAGGAGGCAATGAGGAGTGGGCAGACCCGGAAGAGGCCAGCTGCTGCCAGAGTTCTGACCATCATGCACCGACCTGCAAGGTGCCACCTGCAGAATTCATGGGGGAAAAAACAACACCCTTAATCCACCACACTCTGGCAGGATGTCCTTGGATTCAAAAGCAGGCAACACATGGGCCAGGGATGTAGTTCAGTGGCACAGCACCTGCTGGCAAGCACAAGGCCCTGAGTTCGATTCCTGGTACCAAAAAAAAAACCCACAGGCATTTTCACAGGTGATGTCCCTTCTGCTCATCTCCTCCACTGTATTATGGGACTTACAACCCCACTAGGGCTTCTTATATTAAAAAGTAAGCATATATTGTATATCCTACATGTACTTTTTAGATTATTTTTTTCAGTACTGGGGATTGAACCCAGGGCCTTTACACTGAGCTATGTCCCCAGTGCTTTAAAAAAAATGTTTTTAAAATTTTGTGACAGTCACAAAGTTGCTCAGCTTGGGCTTGAACTTGTGATCTTCCTGTCCCAGTCTCCCAAAGTGCTGGGATTACGGGTGTGCACTACCATGCACAGCCTTTTAAAAATTTGTATTGAAAGTTATTAACTTTGGTTTTTTTGAAACCCTATGGATTATATTCTATGTATTTAAAAACTGAATGAGAAAGGGTCCATGTGCTTTACCAAATTTTGCTTGTGTTCTCTCTAAACACACAGACACAGGCACACAAATATTTAATTTGAAATTTCTGGAAGCTACTTGGAAATGAAAACGAGTCTGATTTTAGGGGGAGGATGGAGAAGTTATTGAATTTTTTCCTTTATGTTTCTTCATATTTTCCATTTCCCATGATGCGTATGCATTACTTTTCAAGGTATAAAAATCGTGTCTTATGAAACCCTAAGTGACCCCCACACATACACACATGTGGCCCGGTCCATAGTTTCTGGGTTGGAATCTCAGTTGTGCCACTCTCTACCGAGCCTCCGGGACTCTCCAGCTGCAATCCCTCAGCAGGTGACAGGGCCATGCCCACCCACCTTCGCTCTTCTCCTGGGGTGTGGGGTCCAGGGCCTGCCACCCCTCGTACCCGGGCTCCAGGTCCGGCCTGGTCATCCACGACTCCACCCAGCAGTGGAAGTTCCTATCAGGGAAACCAGGCAGATCATGGCCAACCCTCACTGTTACCTGCCCGGGCAGGCCGCCCGGGGTCCTCAGAGGCACACTCGCCTCGCCCTGCTCTGGTCCCAGCATGGCCCCAGCACTCTTCGCAGCTCCTCCTCTGTAGCCGCGACTCCTCGCCTCCCTCCTGCCCCTTCCAGTGGCTCCCAGCCCAGTCCTGCTGGCCTGACCTCCTAACTTCTTGGCTCTATCCCTTCCTTCCCTGCCCACAGGCCTGGTCCTGGCTCGGGCCTGGCCTCCACACTCACGCTACCTCCCCATGGTCCACAGTGGGGAGCACTGAAGCTGTAGGACACAGCCCAGACCCCTCTCCTGGCACCTTCCAGCCTGATTCCCTCCATACCCCGTCCAGGTAGCTGTGGCCTTCCCTCCCCCAGGCCTCTGTGAAGGCTTCTGGCCCGGACCCTGCCCAAACACCGGCTTCGCTCTTTTGTGTCATTCAAATGTGACCTCTTCCCCGAAGCCTTCCCAGCTGTCCTCTCCCCAGGGCCCTCCCCAGACCTGCCCGCCCAGGCCCCACCTCACCAGATCATCTCGCTTTTGTTCCCCTCGGTCTCCCCAGATTCGTTGCGGAAGTACTCGATAAGCAGGTTGCTGTTCTGGTCATGGGCTGAGTTATAGTTGGTCACGACTCGGGTGGGGACCCCGAGGCAGCGCAGCACTGAGGGAGGAGGGAGGGGTTAGCCCACCAGCCGAGGCCCTGCAGATGGGTATCTGCCCTGGGCTTTCAGAGCCCCATCTGCACCCCAGGGAGCAGTGTACCCACCATCCAGACAGTGAGGACGTGTGCCAGCCCCTCTGCCTGGACAGCAGTGCCCACCTTACTGGTCACCCTATGTCCACCACGTTCCCTTTTCAGCAGTCTAAGATGCAAACATAACATCAGCGTTCTTCTGATAAATCTTCAATGGCTCCTCGTGGCCATGGAGGTCAAAGCCAGACCCTTGGCTGTGGCCTTTGACCCTGCAGGGCCTGGCCCCTGACAGCCTCCTTGCACACTTTGGTCTAGCCACACTCGCCTCCATGCCCCTGCTAGCCCCAGGGCATTGCCACATGCTGCTGCCTTCACCCGGAAGGCCACCCTGTCCAGTCTAGGCTGCGCCATCACTGCCTTCACAGCATGATCGGCTATTCCTCATCGTTTCAATATAAAAAGAAAATAAGTGACTCTATAGGGTCACAGCGCAGGTCAAGGTCCTGGGCAGGCCCTCATTCATGCCAACACTCTGTGTACTGGGACAAAGGCTGATGTACCAGTAGGTAAAAACACGGGATGCTCACTGGCATCTCGAGATTGAGCTCACTTGGGCCAGGCAAAGCGCATGGGGGAGGGGAGGGGCCCACCCGGGTGTGCGGGGGTGCTCCCAGGGGAGAACCATGGGTGCTCTTCTCCCTTCCTGTTTTGTGCACTTTCTGTTTACGAGAAACACGAGGTTTTCTTGGAGTAGGATAAAGTATCTAAAAGGTGACGTGAAAGCGTCCTCCATGGGCCCTGTGCTTTACTTTTACTTTCGATGGGAGTTGGGAGGGAGAGGGGTAGGGATGTGACCCTTGGCCTGTGCATCAGCCAGGGCCAGTGCTTCCCGGATGACTGGATTCTGAGCAGGAGACTCATGGGGGTGGCGAGAGGGAGGCACAGCTGTGACCTTCTACCTCTTGTTTGGGCAATGGACAAGGGCCAGACTTGCAGCTGCCCTCAGCCAAGGCGAGTGTCCCACCCCCAGGCCTTGTCCAACGTTCGACAGGCCTGTCTCTGCTGCCAAGGCACCCAAACCCCTCCTGTCCCCAGAATGGTGTCCCAAGAGGCCTCATCATCACAGTCTGGGGCCAGAAGGCTGCTGTGAAGCAGGAGCCCCTGGTGCATAGCCTGACTATACTGTTCTCCAGCTGTGTGACCTTGGGCCAGGCACTTCTCCTCTCTGAACCTGTTTCCCCCTTGGTAAGAGAAACCTAAGAATAGCAGCTTGTCAGGATGTTGTGATGATTCACAGAGAAGCTGTGGGTGTGGGCAGTCTCATCTGCCTAGTGGCCAGGGCAGCACTAAGGAGGCTTTTGGGATGGCTAAGTATGTCATGTGTCCATCAAGGCAGACATCAGGCCAGCTGGTGTTGGCTGACTCATGGGGGTGGAGAAAATGCCCAGGGGAATAGCTAAGAATACTAGAATCCCAGCTTTGCCTAGGGACCCCCAAACCTGAGTCTTACCTGAGCCAGAGACCATGCTAGGTGACATCTTTTAGCCCTAAGAAGTCCCTAGGAATCAGGTCAATCGCTATTGTCTGCACTTCACAGGTGAGGAAACTGAGGCTCAGAGACAGCACCGCTCTCCTGCTGGTCCAAGCAGAGGCTGGAGACAGAGCTGGGACCTGACCTGCTCAGGGCCACGCCAGGACCATGGGCTTGGCCACGCTTTCCCTTGTTCTGTCACACATCAGCCTGGGAGGGAGCTGCAGGGACCTGGGCACAGCACAGAACAGCTGCAGGCCAGATCTGCTGCCAAACCCTTGTGATAGCCCAGGTGACAAGGCATCTGCAGGGGATCCTGGGGGCAGAGGCCAGCCCGACTGTGGGGTTTCTCTACAAGGATGTGTTTTAGGCCTCAAAGAAGGAAGAGTCTGGGTGGAAGTTTCCACCAGAAGGGGGAAATGAACAGTCACAGGGAAGAAGGCAGCCAGGGTGGATAAGGGGGCAGAGGGAGGTGGGCACGGGGACAGCCTGGCTGGGAGCCTGGCCAGTCCACCCCCACTCACCTGCTGGAGTGGGTCACACACTGGAGGCCTCCTGTGGACCCTTCTCTGGGTCGAGCATTGGTTCTAGAGTCAGAAAAGCTGGGACCCCCAGATCTCAGCCTGTTAGAATTGCTGAGCCCATTAATAATAACAATAGTATTAAACAGCAGCACTATATAAGTATTTGCTGTTATGTACCTGAAATCATTTTGAGTTCCTCACAAGTATCCCAGGATAAAGACACAATTATTATGCCCGTTTTACATAAGATGGAACTGGGGCTGGGGTGTAACTCAGTTGCACAGTGCCTGCCTGGGAAGCACGAGGTCCTGAGTTCAATTCCCAGTACCAAAACAAAAAAAGATGGAACCGGGACTCAGGGGAGTTAAGAGATTTACCCAAGGACACACTGCTGGTAAGAAACAGAGCTAGAGCCGGGCATGCTGGTGCACAACTGTAATCCCAGTGTTCTAGGAGGCTGAGGCAGGAGGATTTCAAGTTTGAGTACAGCACGGGCAACTTAGTGATTTAGTGAGACCCTATCTCAAAATAAAAAAGTAAAAAAGGGATGAGGATGCAGCTCATGTGAAAGCCCTGGGTTCCATCCACAATACTGGGGGGGAAAAAGTAGAGAAGGATTCGAATGTAGGTCTGGATTCCAGAATCTATGTTTTGTTTTGGTTTAGTTGTTTTTTTGTGGTACTAGAAATGAAACGCAGGACCTTGTGGAAGCTAAGCAAGTAGTCTACCACTGAGACAAAAATCTCACTAAGTTGTCCAGGCTGGCCTTGAACTTGTGATGCTGAGTAGCTGAGATTACAGTGAGCACCACTGCTCCCAGCCAGTTTGTTCTTAACCCATTTAGGATGCTAGCCTATTCTCAGAAGCACTGTTCTCAGAGGACACTGGACCAACTGTCAACATTTTCTGGGCTTAAATTTTCAAAATTAAAAAAAAAAAATCTAGTTTCCTTTTATGATTTCAAATCTTTTCCCTTCTATATTAGAACATGCTTTCTCTTTCCTGACATTGATGCTATTACTATGACTGTCACCTACAGCTACAGTGGGCCAGATTTGTACTATGCAGTTTTATGCGCCATCACCCTAGGAGGTAGGTCTTGCTGTTGTCCCCGTTCTACAGGGGAAGAAACTGAGGTTCAACAAAAGGTCATTTGCCCAGGGTCACAGGGGATTTTTTAACTCAGGTGTGCCTGGCTCCAGAGCTCATTCCCCAACTCTGAGTCCACGCCATCTCCTACATGATGATATCCTTTGATCCTACAAACCACTCAAGAGGTCGTTTTTTGGAAAAAGGACCAGAGAAGACTGGTCACAAGCTCCTGGGCACACAGCACACTGTGGCCTTAGTGAGACAGGCAGAACCAGAGCCAAAGTCCCCCATACCCGCTGCAGCCCTCTCTGCCCGTCTAGGGGCTCAGGGAGGTGGAAGGCAGATGCAGCCCCCACACCGTGCACAGCCCACCTGTGCAGGCCACGGCAGCGAAGACCCAGCACTGGCCGTATTTGACGCGCTGGCATCCGTAGTCCTTCCAGCGCCTCAGGATCTCCACGCTGCCGATCCAAGACATGGGGCTGATGCCATCCCCATAGTTGTTGTCCCAGCGTCCCAGGAGCACGCCCTGGTCATCATTGCAGTTGACCTACAATCAAGAGCGGGGGCGGGGACGGGGGGTGAGCAAGCTGGGCTCAGGGTGACAATGGGGCCAGGCCCAGGTGAGGACAGCACGGGGTCAAGGGCAGGGCAGAGGTGAAGGTGACACAGTCCCCAAGCTGTGGGGTGTGGCAGGGGCCACCCACCAGCATGTGAGCCTGCGTACTTAGGGACCACTCGTGTTTCACGCCCAGCTGTGGCCCTGGTGCCTAGGCACAGGCTGCACTTGATAGATATTTGCTGATGAATGAATGGAGTTGCTTTGGGGAATCACATGGCTTTGGCCTGATTTGCGGAAATCTTGTCTTTCCAAACACAAATGCCCTGTGCCGAGACCCCCTGTCTTCAGTCCCTCACCAGGCCCAGCACAGAGGACAGCCTGTGTCCCCGAAGGGAGAGAAGCCCAGGGGTGCCTTGGGCTCACTCACCATTGCACTCACCACCCGGCCCACATAGATGGGGCTTCTGCGGCGTGAGCAGTCACGGCCAGCGTCCTTCAGGAACTTGGGGTTGACATCCAAGAGGATCAGGCAAATATCCAGGATCCCATCTTCAAACTGTTGGAGGAAACAGGGACAGTGAAGGATCCCAGCAGCTGCAGCCCCCACCCCACCTGCTCCATCTCACACAGCAGCCTGGGAAGGAGTGGCAGGGCCAGGGGACACTTGCATCCCAGGCCTGGCTGGGGTCCCAGATATGGGAGCAGAGCAAGCAGAGTGGGGAGCCTCTGCCCCCTCTCTCTCTGTGCAGCCAAGTCTAGGCCACTCTTCCCTGAAGGCCTGACTCACAGCCCCGCCCCGCCCCCACACTGTGCTGATTGGAGCGGAAGCAGATTATGTTTCAAATGCACCAGAGTGAAATCTGGATTCCCCCACCACCTCCAGGTCTTTCATGATCTGTGCTCACCTCCCGTTTGACCTCATCTCTTTCTGCTCTCACCCACACTCACTCTGCCCCAGCTCACTGCCTCCGGGCCTTTGCATGTGCTACTTCATATGCTTGGAATGCTCTTCCTGCCCCTCTCTGTATGCCTCATCTTGCAATTCAAATGTTCTGTTTACCAAAAGCAGGACCGCCTCTTTGTCACTTTCCAAGCCCCACCCATCTGACACCCATCTGACACCCATCTGACACCCATGTGGTGGAGCCCAGCCAAGGCTACACAGCCATCCCTGGCTGACTCACAGATTTGAGAGAAATAAGGAATGGTGTTACTTTAACCTCTCTGTTTAGGGGTTCTCTTGTCTGCCCTATTCCCCATCTTGTTGTCCCACCCTGGACGAGGCCTGGTCACAGGTCTCTCTCGGGGCCACAGAACAACCCTCTAGGGCTTGAATCCTTCTATGGCTCCCAACTGCCATCAGCCTAATGCTCAGGGCTATTCACATCTGGGCACAGCTGGAACACACCTATCTCATCTCGTAGGCTTCCTCTACACACAGTGCACTCCCTGAGCTAGAATGCATTTCTCAGGAGGAACACCTCACCTTCCCACCGCTGACCTCTGCTCAAGTAGTCCCCTTTGCCTGGTGTAAGATGCACACATATTCTTGCATCTGTGATCAATTCTAGAAGCTTTGCAAGATCCATGTCCCACAGCCCAACATGAGCCTGGATACAAAATAGAACTGAGGAAATGTAAGGAAGGGCATGGCTTTGTTTTATTTCTCAGGAGAGAATTAAAAGCCTTGAGAAATAAGAGCCGATTCTTTTTCTGATGTAGTTCATCCATCATGGTCACACCACTGCATCTTTTCCATCCCACAGCAGATTAAGGAGTTGCTGGGCAGATATTTTTGTGATGATGATCCCAATGTTCTGATGAGGAAACTGCAGTCAGCTTGCGCCTGAGACCACACAGGACGACCTTTCTATGCCCCAAGGAGAACTCTCTAAACCTGACCATTGGACCCTGGCCCAGAGGTTGCTGGGAGAAGCCTCAAGGTGAACCCCACCCCAGGAGACCAACACTCCCAGACACTCCACGATATTGAGGGCTGGGTGGGTGGGGGTCATTGCTTGATGAGTTTCCTCTGTAGGCTCTCATGATTTTTTCCAGGAGGCTGGGTGATAGAGGAAATCAGCACCAGTTTAGAGAACCAGTCTGGGCACTGACTGGAGAACAAGAAACCACACAGAGCAGAGCTAAGCTGCCCAGACCAGCCCACCCCAACCCAGGCTAGACATCCATGACCTGGATGACCAATAGATTTGTAAGACATAAGAAATGGTTGTTAGCCAGGTGTTGTGGTGCATGTTTGTAATCCCAGCGCTCTGGGAGGCTGAGACAGGAAGATTACAAATTTGAGCCCAGCCTGGGCAACTTAGCAAGACCATGGCTCAAAGAAAAAGAAAAACAAGAAAAGAAAAAAATGGTTGTTGCCTTAGTCTCTCTGTTTCAGGCTTGCTTGTTACTGAGCATCTGGGACCAGTCAGGCTAGCTGCTATAAGCAGATCAGAAAACGGTTCTCAAGATGTGCTCACCAGACAGCACTGGCATCCCCTGGGGATGTGTCAGAGATACCCACTCCAGCTCCACCCACACCTGCTGCACCAGACAGCAGGCTCAGCAGCCCATCCTTTCAGGTGTTCTCCCAGTGGCTCTGACCCGCACTCCACTTTGAGAACCACTGTTCTGGACAGTGGTTTAAAGCCCCTCCTCAGGCACGCTTAGCACATCCTCAGCATCCTCCAGGTACCAACTGTTATGCTGATATATAACCTATTCGACCCTCCTTTTCCTCTGAGAATACCTACCAACTTCACAGCTCTTAGAGGTTCTCCTCATTCTTTCCCCACCTTGAATCCAGGGCCGATGCTTCTGCTATGTGAACCCCAGGCCAGCCTTTGCCCTCTCTGAGCCTTCAGCCATTTCAGGGCCCTTGAGTCCCTGACAGGCTGGGCTAGGTGACTCTGCAACCCATTCACAGTTTGGCATCTCTAGGTACTTCAGATAGGAGGACCTAAGGTGGTTGCTGGGGGCAGGTGGGGCCCTACCTGCCCAAAGTTCCAAGGTGTACTCTTGATGAACTTGGCCGAGCCCTGGTAGATGAAGCCCTGCTGGGTGAGCACATACTCCTGCCGCTCCTGGTCTGAGTCCACGTAGACAGTGTCCGCTATGAGCAGAAGAGGCGGGGAAGGCGG
>NW_004624842.1:1457275-1491400 GCF_000247695.1 Heterocephalus glaber | reverse complement strand
GACCGCCCCCTGGCGGGCCAAACGGAGCGCTGGGCTGGGACCGACCGACTGGAAAGGAAAGGGAGAAGGGCAGACACACCCAGACCCCAGTTAGATCTCCTCAGGCAGCCTGAACACAGGAGCACTCAAGTTAGACGCGGAGAGCGCCCTGGGCGGAAACACCACTGGTCCCTAGGTACACAGGCACAGAATTGTCAGGTCCTGTGATGGATGGCTTGTGTTTAGATGTCCTCCAACACCTCATGAGGTTATAAAGTGCAGCTTTTTCAGAGGTGGCTGGAACTAGTGTCTAATGCTGGAATTGATTCATAATGCAATGCTAGGCTCCAGGACACTAGGATTAAGGGTGTGAGTGCTACCAGCCCTAAGTAGTCTAGATAAGATAAAAGGGACAGAAAGATGCTGTTAAGGTCCCTTGTTGCTTTTGTTACGGGCCATGAACTGTTTCTCCTCTGTGATGCCACCCTGCCTTGGAGCCAGCCAATTATGGAGTGAACCCTCTACAGACTCTGAGCTAAATAAACCTTTAACTTTGGGTGTCTGGTATTTTGTCTCAGCAATGAGAAAAGCAACTAAGACCAGTCCCATCTGAGACCAACACACATGGACACACACACGCTGAGATACACAGGAAGCAGACACAGAACTGCAGACACACAGAGACTCCAGAGTGGCACACAAGCTTGGACACAGCCACAGGGATAGGGACACAAAATTGGGCTGGAGTCTCAGAGCCACACCAGGGTTTAGACACGGCCAAGCACACAGACAGACACCCGCCAGAAGCCACAAAGCTTCAGACACCCAAATGAGCAGGTGTCTAGATGCTGTAGCTCACAGAGCTACCTGCAGATGTGGCTCAGGTTCAGACTGGCAGAGGCTGCACAGACAGACACACCCATAACCTCCTTGCAGCACGATTCCGTGAATGCTTCTGTCTGCTCTGTCTTGCCGTCCATCTCATCATCTGTCCTCCTGTCCTCCCATCTTCTCACATACTCATCCCTCCATCCATCTGCTGGCCTTCCTTGAGGCCCATTGTGTTCCAGAAGAGAGCAAGGCCAGCCTTCCAGGGACTCAGTCTCCAACCTCTTGAACCCTGGCACCTCTGGACCCCCGGCCTCCTTTCCTTCCTCACCCACCATGAGGCTGGAGCAAGGAGGCTCCTTAGAGAGACAAAGGCCTGTGGGTCTCCCCCAGCCCTTTTTCTGAAACAAGTTTTACCTCACAGATGGATTTGGGCTGTAGAGTCCGCCCCATCCTCTGTTCCTGAGTGACACATGGTAGGGGCACACACACTTGTGTTGCCTTCATGGGTGTTTGTGTCTGGTTGGGTGGACTCTGCCTGGAATCTCAGGGAAAACCCACAGTGTAGGGTGGGCCCTGCCAACCTGCGGAGGTGCCCCTAGGTGGGCTCTGTGGCTTGCCCTTTTATTGATACCACTACGGAAACTGTTCCCTGCAGTTGGAAGTTTCGAGGGCAGAGCCATGAGTGGCTGTCAGTCAGGAGGCTGGGGTTCAATTTCTGGCTCTGCTCTTGATGGCTGTGTGGCTGTGGCAGGTATTTTGGCTGTGTGGGCCTCCATTTCCTCCTCTGAGAATGGGGGCAAGAATCCTTCCTTCATGGGCCTGAGCAGAATGTGACCAAAATGCCAGAGACTGGATGCCTCTTTGTGTGTGATGAACAGGCAGTAACTGGGGTCTCTGAGCCTTGGCACAGAGATACTGAGTGTCCTGGGTCATGGCCCCAGGGTACAAGGACTCTCAGAGAGACAGCTAGCTTGGGAGGCTTGCCCAGAGGAAAGGACCATCTTTGCACTTGTCTGACCTTTTCCATTTGTAAAAGACTCAATCTTTTCCACCTAGGTTCTTTTTCCTTCCCAGTGTGCACCTGGGGGTGCTCAGAGGACAAGAGCTCAGGAGGCTTTGTTCTCTTCTCACCACAGTGCTCCCAAATTGTAAATCTGAAGAATGGTCAGCATCCTGTTACTGTAAAGGTTAATATGACTATGTTCTATAATGGCTCTGTGATTATGATGGCCCTTCCTACCTTCCACAGGCCTGGCCTTGATGCATCTCCCATGGCAGGGGTGGCAGAGAGACCCAGGCTTAAATGTTGGCCTCAGCACTGTGTAGTCCTGTGCACATCCCTTAATCTCGGTGCCTCAGTTTCCATCTATGAGAATGAGGATGATCATAGTGTCCACATTGCAAGTGTCCTGAGGATCAAGCCAGGTAATACATGGAGAGAAATTAGAACAAATAATGGTGCTCAGTGGTGCTGGCATTGAAAACACCTTTCAGGTTATCTCAGGTGTCCAGCGCAGGGTGAACTTGCTGGTCCATCCGGCACCCAGCCTTGGTCCCACTTCATTCCTTTCCCACTTTCCCCAGAACTGTGCCCATTGGGTGACTTAGGACCTGAGCAACCCTAGTGGGGGCCAATTGGGGTCAGGACTGGCTTCTGAGAAGGTGGCAGGAAGAGGACCGAGCCCAGGCTGGGCCCAAATACCTGGATTTCAGCCACAGTGACCTCAGTTTCCCCATCTGTTGAGGAGTAGGAAACCCTGGCCTGTCTTATCTCACTAGAAAAGTAAAGATTCCAAAGTCTGTTTGAGGGAGGCCAGAGGTGGTCTTGAGCTCGAGATCCCAGACAGTAGTCAAGAGCCCTTCATCGCCCCTTGCAGGGGCCCTGCTGTGCAGTGGTTAGAATAGGAGGCCGCTGGGGTCACTTCTGGCTGTGTGATCACTACTGGGCCTTTTTGAGCTCATTCCTTCTCTGTAACAATGAGTCCCCACCTCTGGGGTCAAAGATAATGTTGGTAGCATAAATACTCAATGCTGCCTAACTACTTTCTGGTAATGCCACCATTGGTAAGGACTGCTCCCTACAGAAAGCATAGCTCCCACGGGTGGGTGGGGCAGCAGCAGACGAGGCAGGGCATTTGGTGGGAGGTGCTTGAAGGGCCCAAGTCTCCCAAAGACGTCACACACACTGGTCCCGAATCTCTGAGTCCCCCCAGGAGAGAGGCTCAGTCTCTTACTTCCTAAGAATTTTCAGGCCTCAAGGTGGAGGCAAAGGTGAATTTTTAGAAGTCTAAATTGCCTGTTGCCAGCCAGGTCTTTATTGGCATCCCACAATATGATTTTTATTATGGGTTAAATGAGGAAATGTGCTCAGAAAGGTGAAGTGACTTACTTACCCAAAGCCACACAGTCAGGAGTTGGCTTAGCTCCAAAGCCCACGCTCCCTCTTCTGCAATCCAGAGGTCATTTCTGTCTCTCCCTGCCCCCAAGGGGGGCTCCCAGGGACCTCATGTTCAGTTCTGTGGCCTGTAGCAACCTGTGGTGAGGTGTAGAAAGATTGCTCAATAAATACCTGTGGCATGAGAGGGAGGGATGAGTTAGAGAGAGCTGCATGGAAATACAGAAGGGTGAAAGGAAAGGAAGAAGGTGAAGGATCAGAGAGGTTGGGCAAGTTGCCTGAGGTCACACAGTATGGCCATTCCCCAGGGGTGAGGGCCCTCAGGCCTGAGGTGACTTGAGCAGCTGAAGTGTGAGGGTGGGTGAGCCGTGGGTGGGACTGTGACAGAGCATTTGGAGGCCTCCGCTTTTCTACCAACCAGTGACTGATGAGGATGAGCACTGTCTGGCCTGGGGGAGCCCAGGGCGGGCAGGGTGGACACCCCTGAGGTGATGGGACTTGGTGAAAATGTCAGGGGCAGGCAAGACCTTTTGGGCCCTTTGAGAGAGTGGCTGCCCAGGGCAGAAGCTGGGTGTCCCAGGCGTGGGGGCAGAGAACAGGGTTCTGATCTGGGAGACCTGCTAATGTGCCCCTTTTACTGTGGTACTGGGGACATAGTCAGGGCTTACAGTGTGGTATTTCAGGACACATGATGTGTGGTGATCAGATCAGGGGGATTGGGTATTTATCGCCTCAAGGCTTTATCATTTGTGTTGGGATCATTCAGGCTTCCCTCTGCATGGTAATTCTGAAATACGCAAGGCATCGTCAGCCAGGGCTACCCTGGAGTGCTATAGAACACCAGAAATGACTCCTGCACCACCGAAGCCCTGTACCAGTTCTGTCCTCTCCTCTCCTCTCTGAGCCTCCTCCCCAGCCTCTGGTAGCCATTGTTCTACTCTCTGCTGCCCAGAGAGGCTCTGTTTAGCTCCAGTTCTGAGCAACGCAGACACCAGCAAGCGGGAGATTGGGGCTGGGGGCAGAGTCCTGACCATTTCAGGAATCAAGGTCAGCCCTAGCGGCCATGCCTCACTTGATTGGCATGTACTCCTAACCAAGATGGCCTTCGGACCCAGCAACCCCCTGAAGGAGCAGAAGACCTTAGCCCCTGGAGAAGAAAGGCCAGAGGTAGCAGGCACCAAGAGCCAGGGACAGGGATGGCAGGAAATCCACACATGCAGGCCCAGTGTGCTGGCGTTGGCCACAACCAGAGCCATTTGGGGGAAACAGTCGTGTTCAGTCCAGCCTCCCAGGGCAACTGCCAGGGATCAAGATGGTGACCCAGAGCTGTCCTGTGAACTGAGGGACTTTGTGCCCTGCACATCAGTCGCTCCTCACTCTACTTCTCCCAGCAGCATCTGGGCTCAGCTCCAAGGGCACAGGTTTGGGAGTGCGATAGACCGACGGGATCAAATTCAGCTCTCCCTTTACTTTCCTGTGTTATCATGGGTGGGTCATGGCACTTCTCCAGGCCTCAGTTTCCTCATCCATAAAAGGGGGTGATGGTAACACTGCCTACCTCACAGGCTTTTTGTGACGATAGCACCACACTTGGTAGGCAGGAAGCACTCAGAGAAGTTATTCGACTGCCGGGAACCAAGAAGGAAGATGTGTGATAAAAGCTGGGATAAGAAGGAATGTCACAACCATTATAAGGAAGTCACAACCGTTATGCTGAGTGTGAGTAGTACAGTAAGAAACAAAGGAACTGAGTGAGTCACTCCCTTCTCCATTTAACTTTAAAGCACACCCAAGGGTTACTCCTGCTTCCATTACCCTAAGAGAGGTAGAAAACAAAATGACAAAAGCCTAGGAGATCACCATGCTCCATGAGAGTGCAGGCGCCAGGGCACTGGGACCCTGGGAGAGTCAGTGGGTGGCACCCAAAGCACAGATGTCTGGCCTTTAAATTCTGAAAGCTTGAGCTATCAGCACCCCCCACCACCACCACTTTGCTGCTGCTACCTTTGACCTGTGTGCAGTGCTTTTCTGTTGGCCCAGCACCTTTCTTGGTCTGTGTTATAACTTCGGTGGCACAGATCAGCATAACTTCCCATGATCTTCAACAAATGTAGCTGCTTACTAATGAGGGTATGCTTGGCAATTCTTTCCTTGTTGTACACAAGAACCTGGACTATTATTGGCCCATTCAACTGTCACAGAAGAGACCAGCTGGAGAGACCATGTATCACATGATTCCATTTAGAGGAAATGTCCAGAAGGGGCAGAGCCACGGAGACAGAGGACATCAGTGATTGCCAGGAGCCAAGGAGAGGGAGGAGGGAAAAAAGACTGATGGGGGTGAAGAGAATGTTCTAAAATTAGATTTTGGTGACCGCTGCACCAACCTGTGTGAGTGCTAACAACCTCTTTACATGGATACCTTTCATATGTGTGGATTGCATCTCAACAACAGGTTTTCAAAAATGGTGTTTGATTAGAGGAAAAAAACCCAAACAAACCAAAAGCCAGGAATAAAGCTCTTGAAGTCTTTGCCAACCTTGTCCTTTACTCAAATTAAAAGCCTAAGAAAAACACTTAAACACTTGGGCATGTGGCCGAGGAGATGTGCATAGGCAGAGTCTTTATAGCTTGGTTTGTTATCGTAAAACCAATCATGACCTAAGTGCCAGCTAAGCAGGATGGATAAATAAGCCATGCCTGGGAATATTACTCAGTCAGACCAAAAAAGAGAAAAGATGGTCCTCCCTGTGTGGATCCAGAAAGAATTCCAAGTCACAGTATTGAGTGAAGAAAGAAATTTCAAGACATCATGTGGGGAATGATTTCACAAGATTAGAAACAGACAAGTAAACATACATACAATGTTCAAGTGTAGAGATACAGAAGAAGGTTTGGAGAAATCCACTCCAAGTTGCTGACAATAGTAGGGCAGAGTATTGGGCCACACCTGGGGATGGTAGTGGCGATTAAAGGTCAGTTTAGTATTCCCTGGGAGGTGATGTTATGACTTGTATCTAGGTGTCCCCTCAAAGCCTCATGTGGTCATAGGGGGTGCTTTTCGGAGGTGGCTGGATCTAGAGTGTGTGATGCTGGGATCAAGGATGTGATGCTGGGATTGATTCAAGGTGCGATGCTAGGATTAAGGCTGCCCCATCCTGCCTGTGAGTGCTACCTGCCCTAAGGGTAAGTAGCCTGGATAGGATAAGGGACAAAAAGAGGGTCACTTCTGGTCACTGGCTGCTGCTTCCTCACTACTTTGCTGCCTTGCTGCCTTCTGCTTGTCATGAACTGTTTCTCCTCTGCAATGCCCTTCTGCCCTGCCACCCTGCCTTGGAACCAGCCAACTATGAACTGAAACCTCTACAAGCTATGAATGAAATAAACTTTCCCCCTTTAGCTTTGGGTGTCAAATATTTTGTCTCAGCAGTGAGAAAGGTAACTAAGCAGGTGAGAACATTTTTAAGTGGAGAAATGATTTTACGTAACACTTAGGTAATTTGAGATCTCCCAGAGTGCTGGTATTATAGGCATGCACTACTGCACCTGGGTAAGACTAATGTTTAAAAAAGAATACAGTGGACTCTTGACTTACAAACTCAATCTGCTAACTAGGGCTGGTTGTAACTCAAGTTGGTCAGTTGAAAGCTCAGGCTCTTCTACAACAACCTTCAAAGTCTCTCTTCTCTATACAGGCAGATCTCAATGTCCTTAGAGTGACATTGGCCCAGGATTTCTCAATTAACCCCACACAGGAAAGGATGTTGTAATGTTCCTTCCAGAATTCTTTAAGGGTTAAATCTGTATCTGAGACCATCTGGAAGCACAAGTGGCCAGCATTCAGGTCATAACTTACGATTTTGGTTGTAAGTTAAAACTAAAATTCCAGTCATAACCCAAGTTATTTGCATGTCAGGCGGGTCATAACTCAAGGGTCCAGTGTAACCTGTTTTACATTTAGAACTGAACTTTCATAAAAATGGGAAATACTCCAAAATAAAGAAATTCTGGCGAAGTAGGTAGAAAAAATATAGTCAGAGACAAAAGAAAAAATAAATGTGCCCCCCAAATTCCTCAACCCAGAAAATACTTTCATTAATTTTGGTGCAATCTCACAAAACAAAACCCACAAGTAGAACACATGAATAAAAAGGAAATTCATGACAGTTTCCACAGCTAAAAGTTGGGGTTTCGAGGACTGTACACTGAGTTTCTATTTACCTCACAACCCTGTTTATGTCTTAAAATGCTTCTGAACTATTCCAACTTCCAAAGCCAAAGTCCAAGAGTACTTGAAACTGATTTAAAACCACTTTTATTTTGTATAAAAGAAGGTTCAGAGAGGTGAACTGATTGTCTGAGAACACACAGCTTAGATGAGGTGGACCAGAGGCCCTGAAATCCATTCTTGCTATAGATAATGTTAGAACATCCAGCAAAGGCAGTTAAGCCTGGGGGTAGGTGCCTGGCTCAGTTCCCAAGGCCCCTCCTGGGGCTGCCAGAGACATGGGGGACACACAGTCCAGATTCCGAGGCATTTTCCTGCACCTCCCACCTCCTTGGGCTGAGTCACTGACCTGGCTACCTGACACACCCAATTCAGTCAAATTGTGAAACACACTTTCTTTCATGGAAATAAATGGCCCTCCAGGGCAGCGGCTGGGTTTGTCCAACTAAATTGAACCCATGTTTGGTTAAACTGACCGCTGCTTTCTCCTGCCTGTCTGATGAGCCACTTGAGTGATGTCTGCCTGAACTGAATGCCTGTAGGGCTGAAGCGGTACTCAGCTCCACCCAGTTAGTCTGAAACCTGACCTTCACATCCCAGGAGGACTGTGGCTACCACAGGCCCTGCCACAGGGACAGGAGGCTTGACCCCACACGTAGAAGGGCAAGGCTCAGGTTCCGGAACCATAAGCCCCATCACCTACAAGCATCTACAGTCCACAGTGCCCTCTGTACACAGGGCTGGTCCATGGTTTTGCTTCCGGGTAGCTGCCCTTTTCTCAGGCCAATGGCACTATTCATCAAATGACCTTACCCAATTTTAGTTAAAGGTTTGGGTTGGGGCCCAAACTCAGCCAATCAAACCTCTCTTGGGACTTTGGATCTTCACAGCTCTACTACTGATTCTAAATAATGGTTGAAACTTACAGGTCCATTTCTAAAACTTCAGTTCTTGTCTTTTGTGAGACTGAGCTGGGCCTTTCATGCTTTTGATTTTTTTTTTTTTCTTTTTTTTTTTGGTGCTGGGGATAGAACTCGGGTCCTTGTGCTTGCAAAGCAGGCGGCGGAATCACTGGGCTAAATCCCTGGCCCTGATTTTTTTTTTTTAAAGTCAGATTTAGCAAGGCATGGTGGCATGCACCTGTACATCCAGCACAGAGGAGGCTTACACAGGAGGATGGGGCCAGCCTAGGCTACATAGTGAGTTCAAGGCCAGCCTGGACTACAGAGCGAGACTGTCTCAAAAAAAAAAAGAGAGAGTCAGATTTATTGAGTTATAATTCACATCCAACCCACTCCTGCGATTCACTCACATCAGACAGTGAGTTCCATGAGTTGACAAATATGTACCAACCACTCATGACGTACAACATCTCTGTCACTCTCACATTGCTTTCATGGCCATCTGGAGGCATCCCCTCTCCACCCTCTGCCCTGGCTGATCTAGTTGCTGTTCCTCCCGTTACGTCTTTTCCAGAATGTTGTCTAGATGGAATCACATACCATTGGAGTTGTTGGTGTCTGGCTTCCTTCATTTAGCATAACTCATTTTATTCACCCATGCTGTTGCAGATATCAACAGTTTCTTCCTTTTGAACACTGAGCAGTGTTTAACTTAACGAATAGACCATGCTTTATCTGTACACTGACCACCAGTTGACCATGTTAAGGTGTCTGGGCAGTGATAGATGAGCTACTGTCACTCTTGAGGCGCAGCTCTTCCTGTGGTCCCGTCTTCAGTCCTCCGGGCAAATGCCTGAGAGGCGTCCCCACGTCCTTCTGGGAAGATTTCTGGATATCTTTAAGCTGTCCTGAGAACACAACCAAGGATCCTAATGGATCCACACGTACCCTTATCTGATTCTCCCAAAGATTCAGCGATGTTTAGCAATTGTTATAATCATTTCAGGAAGGAAGCTGGGGCCCAGAGAAGCTTAAAAGCAGCCCCAGTACACACATTTGACTTGGAGACTTGAATGCAAATCAGAGTCACAGAGGCGCCACAGTCATCTTTCTAAATTCCCAGTAGCCTCAGGGGAAAGTGAGCATCTCCTCAATTAAGGTGGTAGGAAATAGTCACTGACTTACGGCTAATCAAGTGAACACTTCACTCTCTTTCTCTAGGTCTCAGTTTCCCATTTGTGAAAAAACAAGATGGAGCCAAGTAATAAATTCCTGAAGGCCTGGGAGTCTGTGATTTTGATACACTGTGAACGACAAGGCTTCATTGTGGCCTTATCTTCTGACAAAGAGTTCCAGGGAAATGGAGCCGGATGAGGCAGTACTCACCTCCTCCAACCACCTCCCACAAGTGGCCTCCTGAGCTGGCACCCCAGGCTGAGAGCCCCAGAAGAGCAATTTGCTCTCCTTGCCTTTTTGGACTAAAAAAAAAAAAAAAAAAAAAATGCCCCTGTCACCTTAGATTAGCATCACTCTTTCTGCAGAGAATCTTCCACCGACCCACAGCCCTGATATTTTTAGAATGTTCAAGTTTCTAAACAAAACCTGACAGCTTGGTGGTTTTTTTTAAAAAAGCTTTTAAAAATAAAATATATTGCCCCGTATGTCCTGGAGGCTCAGATTAGCTTAACCCTGTCGTCTCCCAAAGGTGGTCAGGCTGAGGGAGGTGTTGGGTGGAAGAGGCGGAGAAGGGCCTTCTCTCCCCAGGTGCAGACAGCACGGTCCCCAGGCTCATTGGGAAGCTGAAGGACAGCTGGCTGAGGCTTTGGGTCTCACAGCTCCCAACCCTGTTCCCCTGTGTGAGTTTCTTTGTGTCTCTACACCTGTTTCTTCACTCAAACCCTGGGGTGCTAGAGGGGGAACCTCACAGAGTTAGCACATGTGGCAGCTTCTGGTGGGGACAAGATGCTTTTTGAGCTTCAAGGACCCCAGTCCCTCATTCGATTTGGGGAACAGTGAAAGGGTGACCACTGCATATAGTGGCCCAGGCTCTGTACGCACATTTACACACACATTATCTCCTTATGCTTGCAGTTCCATCTGGCCCCACAGGTCCCTAAGTTGTCCTTCCCTAGGGCACTTCTCTGTCTGCATGGTGAATTTCCAGAGGAAAAGACTGAGGTTCAGGGAGAGCAAGGAGCTTTTGTGTGGCTCTGGTAGAACTTCTGGACCCCCATTGGCCCTGAGGTCTGTCAGGACAGGTTCCCACTTTTCTGGACCCTTCCCTGTGGATCCTGTCCCTGCCTTCTGGCACATCCTGCCTTCACCCCCTCTCCATCCAACCCCCAATTGAACACAAGGAGCCACCTCCAGAACCCACCCTACACACACCCTCCCACACCTCTCTGCTGCCCTCAAGTAGCCCCAGAACCAGCAGTTCCAGGAAACCCTCTGGGTTTGCCCTGCTGGGGCTCAGCTGGGCCATTCACAGGAGTGGCCCCGGAGGCAGAAGGTATTAGAACTTTGGTCCTCATCTCCTCTTCTCTTCCAGACCCACAGGGGGCCTCTGACACCAGCTCAGCCACCCTCCAATGGCTTTTGTTAAACTTTTCAGTAACCCACTTTTTACAGATGGGGAAACTGGGGCACATGCCCAGGACCCAGGCTTGCCTGGCTCCCACAACCATGCTTTTTGCAAAGTCCCTTTCCTCTGTTAAGGGGGCAACAGTTAGCTGGGATGGAGGTTGGAAGTGGGCTGAGCAAGAGGAGGTGGGTGGAAGTGTCCAGGAGGGATGGAAGGGAGGTTGCACTGGGGTGAGACCCACTCACATCTCCTGCCTTTGCCCGGGCTGTTACTCACACTTATCTATCCCTCACAGCCTAACCCCAGGGCCACAGGTCCCCAGGACAGCTGGCACATCAGCAACTGCTCAGCCATCCGTGGCCAAATGCTTCCTGCGCACAGGTGCCCTGAGATTTTCCTGCACTACTGCAGTCCACATGTGGGCTGGGAGCTCAGCCAGTTTCTGAGGCTGCCTGCTCTTCTGCCCGCATCTACAGCACAGACTTCACTTCTGACCTTTAGACCTGGACCCCCACTCTCGACTCTGTCCTCCCACAACTCAGTGAATGGCAGCTCCCCCATTCCGTTTGCTCAGGCCCTGAGCAAATGTCAGGAAATCCTGGGGGCTCTGCCTTTGAAGTATCTCCAGAATCTCACCACTTTTCACCACCTATGCTGCTGCCACCGTGGTCCAGCCATTGTCTTTCACCTGGACTAGGTCCCCTGGTTCCTCCCCTGTCCCCAACCCCCAGTGTGTGCGCCACACCGCAGCCACAAAGACCTCTTTAAAACCCAAGTCAGATCATGTCCAAGAGCTGCGATCACTCCCCATTTCACTCTGATTAAAGCCAAGGTTCTCATCAGGCCTCCAAGACCTGTGTGCTATGACTCTACTGTTACACACACACACACACACACACACACACACACACACTGTTCCTGCCCTCTCAGCTCCAGAACTGCCAGGCACGCCATCTCTGGTCCTTCCACTTGGATTCTGTTCCCTGACACTGTGTTGCATCTGCATGGCAGACTGGGGACAGCTTTCGGAGAACTCGGTGGGTGGTGATTTCGCCCCCACGTGGTGGGTGCTGTGGGAGCTTAGAGATTACTTAACTTTTCCGTCCCAGTTTCTTGTTTAGCCAAACTAGCTTACATCACTGCTGGTTTTTACTGGTTACAGCTCATGGGAAGAGTGAGGTTGTGCCCTCAGAAGCCCTGAATTTGGCCTTGCCATTTTATAGCAAGTGACGGCTCACACTGTCCAGAGACCCAAAAAGGCTTAAAGACAGCAGGGTGGGGCATTTTAGTGATTAATTTACTTACTGAATAATTTATTCACTGAACATTTATTGAGCACCTTCTGTATGCTGAGTTTTGGATAAGGCAATTCCTGCTGTCAGGGAACTGTCAGCTCAATAGAGGAAACAGGCAGGTTACAAGGTGCTTGCTATGTTTTCATGACCCAAGGGTCCAGGGGAAATCCAGGTGAGAATGGGAATCTCTCTGTCTGGCAGGTCAGGGAAGGCTTTGTGGAAGAAGTGATAATCTGGGTTTTACAGTATGTGTAGGAGTTAGGCAGGTAGGATAAAGAGGAGCATTTTAGGTCAACGTACCTGGCTATACTATACGAGGAAGAAGTCAGAAGGAAAGCCTGGAAAGTACACTGGACCAGAGAGCTAACTGGTGTGGCTGGAGTGGAAGGAATGTCAAAGCTGGAGAGTTTGGTGGAGCCTAGACCACACTAGGCTATATATCAGGTTGAGTTAGCCCGCAAGGTGCCAAAAAGGCTTCAAGCAAGAGAGTGGTGTAATCAGGCCTGGGTTTGGGGAAGATAATAGTAGAATCATTAACCATGAAATTTTAGAGCTTGAACTGAGAGATGTCATCATCCCTGGACCCCTTTTAAAAGATGAGCAAATTGAGGCCAGATAGGGCAGTGGTGCCTGCAGCTGGTTGGGGTGACTCTTTTTCTCCCCCCCCTTCTCTGCAGGGGATGCAGAGTCAAGACTCAGCTATGTTTGAAGTGCATGTGAAGTGATTTGTCCCCAGCCCTCTGTGATGTCCCCCTCTGTGCTTCTGCCCTTTGGTCCTGCCTCAGGATCTCAGGAGACCGTGGTGGGTACGGCAACCCTCCTCTTACACATTTCTTTTCCAGGCATGTGATTCTGCCTGTGTCCCTTTCCCTCTGACACATCTGTTTCTCTGGCTAGTGGGTGTGGTAAGGGACACGATGGCTTGTGCTGTCAGGTACTCTGGGGTCGCCTCCAAATTCACTGAAGGCCTGTCCCCTAATGAAAGTGTGAGAGACAGCAGCGGGATGTTGGTAAAATGGGGACTGAGGCCCATCATCTTCCTCATTAGCCCGAGTATGATCTGGGGACAGGGCACAGAGCCTACTAGGACTCTCACTTTTTTCATTCTGGTTCTTGGACCCTTCTTTACCTCAAGGGCTGTGCCAGTGACAGTGGTGCAAACTATCCACTGAGAGATCCTTGTGATACCAAGGGGCAGGGCAGGAGAAGAATGGGCCACCCTCTCCTTGGGTCCCCAGGAAACTTCTGGCTGGCCGAGCACAGCTGGTATCAATGCAGCAATGGCCCCAGAGCCTGACAGGTGCACGAGAGGGGCAGGACCAAGTCATTGATCCTACCCTTACAGACTCTTTTTTGGGGGGCAGTACCGGGGATTGAACTCAGGACCTTGCACTTGCAAGGCAGGCTTGGTGCCACTGAGCTAAATCCCCGGCCCAACCCTTACAGACTCTTGAGCATGACCTTACCCAGGCAAAGCGGCAGTAAGCAATCAAGACTGGCACTGGGGAAGGGTCCCAAGGCTTTGGCACATGGCCAATGTTAAAGGAGGGAAGCATTACCATGTGGGAGTCAGGATGACCTAGGAGCTCACCACTACCCTCCAGCTTCTGGAGAAAGATCCAAGAATCCCTCAGGCAGTGAATGGAGTTCCACGCAAGCACAGAGTGGTGCCTATTTTGTGCCAGGCCCTGTGGGAGATAGAGAAATGAGGTCAGCATCTTTTCCTTCCGTGGCTCCAACAGGACAACTGTGGTTTCCCCCAATTGATCCTGATGTATGTTCATGGCTTGACATCTGTAAAGAACAAAAGAGCCAAAAGAGGAAAGTGAAAGTCACTCCAAATATCACCAACAGAGAGCAACTGTTCACATTTTGTTGTATCTCTTCAGTGTTGCTCTAGACTATTTAAGTGTGTATATATAAAGTTATATAAATACCCATTTAATTTCTAAAAGTGGAATTACTCTATCATCCAAGAAATTTTTATGGAGTACCGACATCGTGCCAAATATGTGCTACCAGTGGAACAGGAAGGTGTGGCTCTTCCATGAAACTTGCCCTGTGAGTAGTAATCTGTCCCCTGCCTTTTTTCAGTGTGTCTAACATTTTTCATATCACTTGTATTTCTGCAACACATTTATTGGTTGTCTAGAATTTCATCAAATAAATGCACTCCAACTGATCAATCACTTCTTTTTGTACATTTAGGTTATTCCTCATTTTTTCACGGCTGTGAACAGTAGATTCCTGTAGCTATTGGCTATGTGGTGGGCTGGCTCATTCCACATCCATTTCAACCTCCGTCTCTGTGCCTCCCTGAACTACACAGGCTGGAAGGCTGAAGATTGCATTTCCTCGATTCCTTTGCAGCTAGGGTTTAGAGACTGGACAGATCTTGCCCCTTAAATGTATTTGTGTAAGATGTTAAAGACACAGGTAAGGTGGAGGTTGTCTTTTTCCTGTGTCGTAGGTTGTGGAGGCATTGAGACTTACTGCACTGCTGTCTGCGAGCCCAGTCACCAACAATGTCTAATCTTGAGATTAATACTAAGATAATAAACTCCTAAAAGCAATGGTTCCCAAACCTCCAGGTTATAACAGAGGTAGCACCTTCCACAGGCAGGCCATTTTGGTGATGACATCTGAAAGTCATTCCTGAAGGCCTAGGCCACTTATCTAGGTTTTTTAATGATTTTGCAAGAAACCAATTTCCTGTATTAAATCTCTTTCTGTTTAAAGTAGTAAATGTGGTTTTCTGCATCCTGAGATTGAACCCTGAGTAATAGAAGCTATGTCTTTGAGCCTGCTGGCAACTATTTCCTCTGCAAAAAATTCTAACTGTGAAATTTTTAGGTCCAGGATTCACTCTTTTTTGTTTGCTTATTTTTATTGAGATATAATGAACATACCATAAACTTCATCCATCTAAATTGTACACTTTAATAATTTGTAACATATTCACAGAAGTTTGGATCCATGATCACCACATTTACTTCACCTCAAAAAGAAACTCCAGCCAGTGCTGGTGTCTTGCTGTAACACCAGCAGCCAGGAGGCTGAGGCAGCCCAGGCTACACAGCAAGCTCAAGGCCAGCCTGAGCAACATAGTGAGATTCTGTCTTAAAAAAACCAAAACAAAACTGAAACAAACAAATAAAAAAAAACCAAACAAAAAAAAAAAGAAGAAAGAAAAAAGAAAAGGGGAGAAATGGTATTTAAAAAATTCCATACCCATTAGCACCTCTCCCAGACCCCTCCCCTATCCTAGGATATAAATAATGTACTTTCTATCCCTGTAGATTTGCCCATTCTGGACATTTCACATAAAAAGAATTATACAGCATGTCATCTTTTGTAATTGGTTGTTTTCGTTTAGTATGTTTTGAAAGTTCATCTATATTGTGGCAAATCTCAGAATTTCATTTCTTTTTATTGCCAGATAATGTTCTATTACATGAACACACTACATTTTATTCATCCATTCATCAGTGTGTAGACATTTAAGTTGTTTCTACTTTTAGGCTTTTGTGAATAATACTGCTGTGAACATTTTATATATGTTTTTGTGTAGATGTATGTTTTCATCTCCTTGGGGATGTACTCAGAGGTTGGATTGCTGAATTATATGGTAATTCTGTATTTAACTTGTGTGTACTTGTGCGTGTGTGTGCGTGTGTGTGTGTGTGTGATGCTGGGAATTGAACCTAGTGCTTTGGCCATGTTAAGAACATGCTGTACCACTGAGCTACTCCCAGACCATGTGGAACTTTTTGAAGAATTGCTGAACTGTTTTCCAAAGTTATTGCACCATTTTATATTCCTACTAGCAATGTAGAGATTTCCAATTTTTCTTCTTTGACACATAATATTGTTTCTCCTTTTAACTATAAACTTTCATTGAGTGCAAAGCAATATCTCATGGTTTCCCCCTCATTCTTTTTTTTTTTTTGGTCCTGGGGATCAAACTCGGGACCTTGCGCTTGCAAGGCAGGCAGCGGAACCACTGAGCTAAATCCTCTGTCCCTCATGGTTTTGATTTATATTTCTCTGGTGACTAATGATGCTGAACATCTTTTCATATGCTTTTTTCCATTTGTATATCTTCTTCAGAGATATATCTATCAGATCCTATCCTTTGCCCCTTTTTAGATTGAGGTATTTCTCTTTGTATTATTGAGTTGTAAGTACTCTTTAAATATTCTGGATACAAATCCCTTAAGAAGATATATGATTTTCAAATATTTTCTACCATTCAGTATATTGTTTTTTCCCTTTCTTGATGATATTGTTTGCAGCACAAAACCTTTTCACTGCGAAGATCAATGTATTTTTTCTTTTGATGTTGTGCTTTTCAGTATTATATCTAAGAAGGCATTGATAACTCAAGATCATGAAGGCCTACTCTCCTGTTTTCTTCTAGTTTTATAGTTTTAACTCTCACACTGAGGTCAATGACCCATTTGGGTTGATTTTAGTATATGGTGTTGACGTAGATATTGGTTGTTAAAATATTATTCTTCCCTCCTTTGAATGATCTTGACACCCTGTTGAAAGTCAGCTGACCATGAATATAAAGGTTTATTGGGAACAGTGGCACATGTCTATATACCACCTATTTGGGAGGCTGAGGCAGGAGGAGCGAATGTTCAAGCTCAGCATGGGCAATTTATCAAGACTTTGCCTCAGAATAGAATTTAAAAGGGCTAGGGATGTAGCTCAGTGGTAGAGTGCTTGCCCAATATGAATAAGGCTTTGGTTCAATCCTTAGCACAGAAAAAATAAACAAAGCTTTGTTACTAGACTTATAGTTTTATTCCCTTAATGGAATAATTTCCTTATTCAGTACCACACTGTCTTGGGATCCCTTGCAATTCCATTTAAAATTTAGGATCATATTGTCAATTTCTTAAGGATAAAAAGCCACCTGGAATTTTGACAGAAATTGCACTGAATCTTTGGAGTAAGTCTTTTGCTCTATGAACATGGAAAATCTTTCTTTGTTTAGATCTTTCATTTCCTTTAACAGTGTTTTGTAGTTTTCATTATACATCTTATTAAAATTTGTTCTTAAGTATTTTATTCTATTGAATGCAATGGTAAATTATTTCCTTAATTTCATTTCAGACTGTTTATTGCTAGTGTATTAAAATATAATTGATTTTTGTATGTTAATCTTGTTGGACTCATCTGTTAGCTATAATAATTTTCTTGTTGATTCCTTAGCATTTTCTATAATAAGATTATGTCATCTGCAAATAGAAATAGTTTTGCTTCTTTTACATTTGGGTGCATTTTATTTTATTTTCTTTCATTAATTGCTAAAAAACATCCACAAAAAGTTGGGTAGAAATGGCAGGAAGGGACACCAATGTTCTATTTCTGATCTTTGGAAGAAAACATCTAACTCTTGCCAGATTGTATGCTAGCTGTGAGCTTTTTGTAGATGCCCTTTTTGGTGTTGAGGTCTCACCCATTTTTTGGCCTTTGGTTTTGTTGTGTGAATCATGCCCTTTTGACATGAAGATCATTTTCCCTGGCTACCTCTGTGGTCACATCATTCTAATGACAAGTGTGGTCACATCATTCTAATGACAAGTGTGGTCACTATGAAGGGCAGCATTCAGAAATAACCAAAAGTCTCCAGCTTATGACTGATCAGCAACAAGGATTTGTATGAGTGTGTGTGTGTGCCCACATGCATATGGGCACATATTCTCCTTTGACCTGGTTGTGATATACCACATGTAGAACTGGCTCTTCAGTGACCACAGTTGTAATGTAGATCCCTTTATAAACTTCAACTACGTTAGTGATTCTCAACTCTGTCAATCCAAAGGCCTCCTCTCACAATATTTTTACTGAGGTGTAGCCTTGTGATGGCTAATTTTATGTGTCCACTTGGCTCAAACTGTGACATCAACTCTTCTCTGGGTCTTCTTCAGCCTGCTGCCATACCCTGCAGATTTTGGACTGCCTCCACAGATGTGTAAGCCTATTCTTTAAATCTTCTCTCTTTCTCTTTCTTCTCTCTCTCATGTCAGTAGATTGATAGACAGATAGATCTAGATCTACATATAGATATAGAAAACAAATCTATCTATGATCTATCTATCATCCTTCTATTCATCCTGTTTTCTGTTTCTCTGGAGAGCTTTACTACTAGCACATATGCAAGAAAGCACACACAAGTGACACAAGTGTACATCTTGATGAACTTTTACAAACTGAACACATCAGATGGAGGACATTACCACCACCCCATAAGGTCCCCTTGTGCTTTCATCCAATCACTACTTCCATAAAGGTAACCACCTTCTAACCACTTCTAACAGCATAGATTAGTTGTACTGGTTTTAGAACTTGGTATGTGGGCCGGAGATTTAGCTCAGTGGTTCTGGCGCCTGCCTCACAAGTGCAAGGTCCCGAGTTTGATCCCTGGTACCAAACAAAAGAAAGAAAGAAAAAAAATAGAACTTGGTATAAATGGCATCATTCAAAGCATACATCTTTGTGTCTGGCTTTTTCACTGGACTGTTCGTTGACATGAGATCCATATATTGCTGTATGCAATCATAATCATCTGCTCTTCTTTGCTGTGGGGCAGTCCACTGTGTGGTCACCTCAGCCCCTTCAGCTCTAATGGGCATTGGCATTGTGTCCAGTTCAGGACCATCACAGAAGGTGACACTTCAAACATTCTTGTATGTCTTTGGGTGAACGTGTGAACACATTCTAGATGAGTTTAAACCCACAAATGTAACAGCCAAGTCCCTTTTTATATAAAATTTTGTTTCCTTTTGTTTTAATTCTCTGAAATGGAATTCACAGATGATAACACACACACATCCATAGAATGCCCAGTCTTTGATATAAATGAGGTATAAAAGGGAAATAATTTACAACAAAGTGATGGGTATTTTAATATGTTCTTGGGAACAACTACCCAAGAAGCATAAGAAAAATGTCAGATCCATGTCTACCCATAATGAGTAACTTTGAATTCCAGAGTTGTGAGCAGACCAGACCCCATTCCTAAACCAAGAAGTACAGAAAAAGAAAAGGGCAGGAGTGAGTGAAAATTAAAATAAAACCTGCTGTTAGGGCAATCCATAACAGACTTGACTTATTTGTATGTGATAATAGAAAGATAAATAATCTTAATTAAAATAGGAAGAACACACCAAGACACATTATAGCCTGTCATAAGGAGAGAATAAGAAAGGTGAGCCTCAGAGTGTAGTGATGAATAATTCCTGTTTTATGTCAAAGGCCAGGGTGGTAGTGTGGTGACAGGGAAAAGGCACTGTCCTTGAGAGACCACTCCCTAACAGAGATGCGTTCTGCCTGCAGAGCTTAGGAAACCCTTCTTGACTACATCCCTCATTAGACAGAAGTGACAGGCAGATGGATCACAGAAAGAAACCTACTTTCCATCCAGTACCATGAAAAAGCCACATGGTACATGGATGGGGACAATTTCTGAGTAAGATGGAAAACAACAGGTGACCCCAAACAAATCATCTCAACATGGGCTTTTCACAATGGGTATTCAAAACGACCATTCTCAAAGAAATTCATGAAATTTTTTTGCGACTCTACGAAGTTACTAATATTTGGTGTTAATCCTGTAAAAAAAAAAAGGTCACCTATCTCCTCCATTAAATATTTTCAGTGTGTTTCATTGTTTTTCAGTCACTATCTTCTTGCCCTGGAGCCCTCTCTTGCAAGTTGCTAGCTGGAGATGGTCCGATACATTGACCAGACAGGCTGTGTGAATGAGCAAATGATTCAGGAGTTGAGTCACTGTCCTTATCCCATTTGTGCTTATCCTTGTCAATAACATGTTTCTCTGAGTTATTGAGTTCTTCCTGTAACTTCTTATAAAAACCCAGTATCGCAATGTACTAAAGCCTGATCTATTCACATTTGTAGTGGATTTTCATCTGGTGGATGTTTAAAAGTCAAGAAGAATGTGGGACAGGTTTCTGTTGTATGAGACAGTTTTGTGCGTTGGAGGCTCCCCAGAATCCCTAGTTCTTTCACCCCCAAATGCCACTAGAGCCTCCAATTGTGGCAACCAAAATGACCCTATACAAAACACCTCCTAGAAAACTGCTGACTTAAGCCTACTTTGTCTCAATGCTGTCCTCCTCATCCCAACTCCTTTAACTCCAAGTACAAGGTTGATTGATTTTCACTCTTCTTATGTTTCATCTCCTTTTATTTGGCCCAACAGTTCTGTTGATCAAGGTTCAATGTCTTATTGCCTCTCCCAGCTACACTGTAATGTACCATTTTTCTGCTTTAAACTGGTTGATAGATCAATAGGATGGGACTGGGAATAGAGTCCTGTGACATTCTACCCCACACCTTCCAAAGGCCTGTGGTGAGCTGATATTTGGCATCTTCTGGCTTCTGGCTCTTTTTTTAACCTCATATGGTGCAGCTCATGCTTCGTTAACTTGTTCTTAGACTGCTCAGGAGTTAAGAAACCCATAGGAGTGGAAAGGGTGCAGTTCAGAAGAGAAATGACTTGCACAGTGTCACTTGGTGAGTCAGTCTGAGCAGGGCATAATAGCCCACTGCCCTGTGACTGACTTTTTCCAGGCCCCAGGGGTTTTAAATTCCCTAATGACGACTCAGCAGCTCAGAGCAGACCATACACTGCTCTGATTAGGCCTAAAAAGGGGTGGAATCTAGGGCCCTGCCCAGGCCAAGTGCATAATGTCTGAAAGCCTGTTTTGGCATCTGGTTCAAAGCCAAAGAATGAGCAGGAAGCCAGCACTTTGTGGAGAGGGTAGGGTGAGCAGTCCTATCTGATGGGAGATACCAGCAGTTACCAACACAACCCTTCAGGACAGAGTGATGGACAGAGCTCCAGCTGGACAATCTGTGCTCCAGACCAGGGTCATCATCTCCTCTGTCTTTGGGCCTTGGTTTTTTTTCTTTATCTGCAAAATGGGAACAATCTCTCCTCCTTTGTTTACCACCAAAGTCATTGTAAGGGTCCAATAAAGAAGTCTGTTTAGGCCTTTTGAGCATTCCAGTGACATTGTCTTGTTCTGAGATGGGGCCATTGAAGCAGTGTGAGCCGAAGAAAGAAGTAATCTGTCTTAGGGATAAAGGATGTTGTGGATGCTGAATGGGGAACAGATGGCATTGAGAGGGGAGACTTGAAGCCGATGGGCAAGTTGTGGAGGGGATACTGCAATAATCCAGGCCCAAGATCGTGGTGAATGGGGAGTCATTGAGAAAGGGTCAAGTTCCAGGTATCTTAAGGGTGGAGCCAACAGCATTCACCCACAGATCCAGACAGAGAAGAGCCACCCAAGACAGACGCAAGGGTTCCGACCCAAGCTGGCGGTAGCTGTCACTGTCTGGGATTGGACGGCTATGGCAGCAGCTGGCTTGGCTCAGGTCGGGTGAGGTGTGGGTTGCCTCAGACATCCAAGCAGGAATGCAAGTCAATTATCATTAAATAAACAAGCCCTGCTGCCTCTCCCTGATAATTAGTGTGACTTGGACCAGCATGCATGTTCGTTTCTGAGGAGCAGCAGCTTGGGCAGACATAAGTGCCTGCATTTGGAGCTCCCATGCTGCGGCCACGGCTTTCTGTCTCTGCTCAGCTTCTTGATGTCCTTACCTCATCTCCCATCTGCTCTCCCTACCCCCATGCCTCGGTTCCAACCCGACTCTATGCTAGCGGTTTAACTTGTTTGTTAGTTTGTTTGTGATACTGGGGATTGAACCCAGGGTCTTCACACTGAGGTACATCCCCAGCCCTTTCTAAAATTTTTCATTTTGAGATAGGCTCTTGCTAAGTTGCCCAGGCTGGGCTCAAACTTGCCCTCCTCCTGCCTCAGCTTTCCAGAGTGTGGAATTACAGATATGTACTACTATACCCAGTTGGTAGCTGCTTTTCTTCCGAGAAGCCCTGGTAGACTTGGAAACCCCAAAGGGGACTATGAATACTCCAAGCAGCTGATATTTTAAAATCAGATCATCCCAACATCGCTCTTTAGTGTATGAAACCCCACCCAGTTTTTTTTTTGGTACTGGGGATCGAACTCGGGTCCTTGTGCTTGTGCAGCAGGCGGCAAAACCACTGAGCTAAATCCCCAGCCCCCACTCAGTTGTTTTTGTGTGACAAGGAAGCAGACAGAGTTTGTTTCCTTCAGGTGGATGATGCTACCTGCAGAGAACCCGGGAACAGTCCCCACCTGGACCAGCTGAAGGGTGAGGAATCGTCTGCGTGTCAGTCTCTGAGCCTGAGTTCTCATCTGGAAACTGGGCCTCATGTCCTTGCCCAGGCAGAAGGGAAGTGACAGCCAGAGTGAGGTTCAGAGCTGGGTCTTCCTGCCACTGGCTCAAGCCTGGTGGGCCCTGAGCTGGAGGCCCGATTGTCAATGGTGCTGGAACCAGCTTCGTCAGACCGGATGGTTCTGAGTCCTGCCTTCAAGAAGGAAAGGGAAATCAAGGCTAGAAATGGGGGGTGACCTTTCCCATGTCACAGACCTGCACAGACCCAGGCTCTCCGGACCCCAGGCCAAGCGTTGCCTCACCCCTGTCCTGCACCCTCCACATGCACATACTCCCTAAAGCAGCCCAGCCTCGCAGTTAAAGACAAACCCCTCCATCCCCAGCCCTGTTCCTTTGCCTAGGAACCTCCCTCCTCTACTGCCCTTCTCCCAGGACATTCTCTGTCCTGCAGCCCATCGGCCTGGCTTACCTTAGGCCCCCATGATCTAGACCTTCAGAGGAAGGTCTGGACTTCTGGCCTCCATGCGTGCATGGATGGAAGTATAAACTCTATACTTACTGTACCCAGTACTGTCACAAAGGAATAACCACCTACCCCCTCTCCTAGTCGCCCTCACATGTAGACATTGTTACCAGTCTATTTTACAGATGAGTGCATAGAGGCCTCAAGAGTTTAAAAGGCAGAGCTGGAATTCAAAAAAGCAGCCATCAGCCCTTTAATCACTATGCTCTGTTGTCTATAAATCTTGCCCGTAGCAATTAATTCATATGGTCACTGCTACAAGCACTTGCTGGGCTCGAACTACATGAACCCCTTGTCTAGGAAGTCAGATCTCCTTGGAGAGCTTCCTGGGATTCATATCCAGGCAGAAAGCAGGGAGGCTGGAGTGGGGCCAGGCTGGTGCCAGACCTGATGACTGAGGACGGGACAGGGTCATTCCTGGAACCTCCCACTGTCAGCTGCAGCTTGCCTTTAGCAGGGGCTGGATAAAGCCCTAGGGTCAAGGAGGGGCCACCAAGGAGGGCCCCTAGGGAAGGCCAGGCCCTAAAAAGCAAGCCTCCTCCCTGGGCCAGCTCAGCCTGCCCAGCCCTGCCCAGGGTCTCAGGGTCAAAGCCAGGGTCTCCAGGTCAAGGCTGGGCTTGTCAGGATGTCCAGTCTAAGAGCACGAGGCCCCAGCCAGCCTCAGGGTCCAGCTCCAGCCCCTTGTCCAGTCTGGAAGAGAGACCCTTGTTTTCTCCTTGATGGCATATTTTGGTCCTTTATTCTCTCTGGAGGCAAAAAAGAAACAGGAAACAGAGCCCCCGAATGCCTGCAAGGACTTCTAAACTAGCCACTTAACTACTGTGAAACTGATGCAGGGACTGGGAAGGGACATATTCAAGGTCAGAACCTAGTAAAGTGGTGAGCCTGGGAGGAGAATTCTGCCCTGTTTGACCTGGGGGCTGGGAGCTGGTTCTTAGTAGCACTGCAGGCCTCCCAGAGAGTCTGGGGGTGGGTGGGTTGCCAGCAGCCTTCTAGCCCCTGATAGATGTGACCATGATGCAAGAGCCCACACCGTCCATTGCAATGAGAAGGTTAACACAGAGCCCTCAGGACTGAAACCATTTTCTTAGACAAGAAAAAAAACACAAGTGAAACAAAAATGCAAAACAAACCCAAAATGAGCAGTCATACCCATCACCAGCCATCACTTGAGCAGCAAACTTCGATGGGAAATCTGGAGGTGGCTTGGCGCCTGGAGTCATTCATTCCTTCACCAGACCTTGGACTACTGCTTACCATGTTCCAGGATTCAGCTGTGCATATCTAGTGGGCATTTTCTGAGAGATAGACAAGCTGAGAGGCCATAGCAAATACACATAAATGTGGCCAGCTCTGGGCTGGGTCAGGAACAGACGTGGGTGCTCAGGGAGAGTGTGCAGCCCAATCAGGGGAAGAAGTGGTCACAGAGGCCTTCCAGGAGAACGCAGTACTGGAGCAACTTGGAAGGCTGTGTAGGAGTTGGCCTGGCAGCAAGCGTGACTGGCCAGGTCAGAGGCCTGGAGCAGCAGAGTGGAGCTAACGTAGGGACCTGAAGGAGGCCAGTTGTCCTGAAGGATGCATGTGTGGGGCAAGATGGGCAACTTAGTGACTTAGTGAGATCCTGTCTCAAGAAATTTTGAGTTTTGAGTTCCATCCCCACCACTCCTAAAAAAAGAAAAAAGAAAGAAAAGAAAAGAAAGAAAGAAGTTGTGTACATGTGTATTGTTCTCCTTTACACTTTATCACACACATTTCATTCATTTAGCTAGTGGTCCTCACTGCACCAGGTCAGTGCAAGGGACAGTGACAGTGCAGGGGACAGCCTGGCACTGTCCTGCCCTTCATGGAGTGTACAGGCCACCTGGGAGACAGATGTCAGATTGGAAGCTCTGAAGGGAAAGGGCATGGTTTTCTGAGAAGAGAGGAACCTGACCTAAGTTCCTTGGGCAAGGGCTTCCCCAAGGTGACGCCTGAGCTGTGTGCTGGAGAGGAAGAGGCACTGCACAGGAGAGGGGATGGCAGCTACCCAGCACTTCTCTGCAGCCCTCTCAGCCCTGGCAGCTCCTGTCCAGGAGACTTAAACAACCTGATTTCCCTAGATGAACCTCAATTTCCTCATCTGTGCGAGTGTGTAGAGGAAGCTTGGACTCTCAGCTCAGACCTTGGCTCAATGTCCACTGAGAAGAATGAAAAGTGTCTATCTGGGGACTTTCAGTGACCTCTGTCCCTGTGACCCAGAAACTTCCTCCCTGTGTCCTCTGTGGTCAGACTGTGACCTCTTGGGCTTCTGAGCCCCACTTGTAAATGCCTGGGTTGCAAAGCCACTGAGTTGCAAAATTCCTGAGAAGACTGCCAGCTCAGACTCCTTTGGGTCCACATGGCTGCTCTGTCTGCTTGGGAAATACCAGCCCACAGTGGACATTGACCTGGGGTCAGGGCTTTTACGGCACCACAGAAGTTGCTCCATTTTTGGAGAAAGGCTGCCCTTGGTGACAGCAAGACTGGGTGCTGGACTCAGGCTGACACACAGTGGTGTGTCCAGGGGCAGCCCGTTATTTCAGTCATCATATCTTTTTCCTCAATGCTTAAGCATCAATCTGACAAGTGTGTACTGAGTACCTACCATGTGTCAGGTCCTAGGGGAGGTAGCAATAAGTAAAAACCTGCAGAAGAACAAAAACCACAGTGAGAACCCTGCCCTGTGGAGATCACATTCTGCTAAAATAGTCCAGTGGCAGACAAATGAAACAAACACACCCTATAACTTTGGGTGGCAACAAGTCCATTGCAGTCCATTGTAGAACAATCCAGAGGAATAGAAGGTACTAAATGAGAGGTTACGTGTAAAGAAAGACCTAGAGGAAATGAGAGAGGAGACCATGTGGCTCTCTGGGGAAAGGATGTGCTAGGGAGTACTAAGCAGGGGAAGGGTGAGCGCCAAGGGCCAAGGCAGGACTGTGCTTACCATGTACAGCTGCAGTCGGCAAAGGACATGGAGAATGACTGGACATCCTCACAGTGCACACTGGAGTGCATTTTGTCAGTGTGTTTGGATATGTGTCAGTGTGTGTGTGTGTCCATGTGTGTATGTAGAAAGAGGGACTCTTAGTTTTCTTTCTTGCACTGTCCCTCCCCTCACTGGCACATCAAGATTAACAGGGGGAAAAACACAGATGATTAAATGATTTAAATGTGCAAGTATAATAACACCTCAGTGATTGCATTGCGTTATGCAAATCTGTTCAATTAACATCACAAATGAGGTGAAGCAGCCCCAGCCAAGGAGCTAATTTCTCTGGAGACTTTAGCTTCTCTCTTGTCCCTCCCTGAATGCCAGAAACTTCCAGTGTGGGTAGGAGCTCACAAGACGGCCTCGGGCTTGGGAGCATAGAGAAGGAAGGAAAAAGTTAATCTATCCGCCCAGGCCCTGGCAGAAGTGGGAACCGTTACTGCAGAAGAGAAAACTGGGGCCTGAGGAGAGGGAGAAGATAAGGACTCAGATCTCCTCCTGGCTTTTTGTTGGAAGTTTTTCACCTTGGGCCCTGAGAGATCTGGGCTTCTGGGAGAGCTGCAGCTTCCTTTGCCTCTAAGGTAGCATTGCACAAAGCTGTTCTGAAAAGGCAGACTTCACTGTGTACTTAGATCCACAGCACCCAGACAATATATAAATGCATGAATGTGGCTGTTCCAATACAACTTTCTGTACTGAAGCAGAGGGGTGAGTAAACCAGGCTGCAGTTTGCCCAGGCTCTAAGAGCTCTGGTGTCAGGAGAGCTTCCTCTACATGGGTAGTTTGCTACAGAAGGCTGAGGGACCCTGAGCAAGTCCCTATCCTCCTGGACATGTTTATTCTGAATAATGAGCGACAAGAGGGTGACGAAGTCACCAACAGAGGGTTCAGAACTTCAGGGGAAGCAGCTCCTGAGATAGGATAGAAAAAATAAAAATAGGTAGAAAGGCGAGCAGGAAACTCAATTTTTAAAATCTCCCTTATTGCCCTAAAACTCTGATCAGATTCCTGCTCAACTCTGCACGTAGGCATGTTAAATCACCCAACACGCATCTGTATTGCAAGGTTCATGAGTCTTGAGTTCATCTGGCCTATCTCATCCCTCTTTAAGACGGAGTACACCAAGTTGCTATGGTGGGTATGCCTATAATTCCAGCACTCTGAGAAGCTGAGGTAGGAGGATTTCATGTTTGAGCCCAGCCTGGGCAACTTAGTGACTTAATGGAGATCCTGTCTTAAAAAAAAAGATATTTTTAAAAAGGACTGGGGAAGTAGCTCAATGAGAAAGCTCTGGCTTCAATCTCTAAGGGGAAAAAAAAGACAGTGGGCACCAAGATAAGAGTAATTAAAGCAATTTTCAGTTTATAGTTATCCACTTGCTAGCGTTCACAATGTCCAGTCCCAGAACCCCCTGGAGGGACACCTAGCTGGCTCCAAACCTACGATCACTTCGAAGTTTAGGAAAAGCAGAGCCCTGCAGACCACCGTGATGAGATCACTTCCCCTAAAGCAGGACCCATTGCCCCAAGACAGACAACACTGCGGCAGACCCCTCCCAAGCCAGAACAGTCATCTCACCGCAACCGAGTTATCCCTCAATCCCTAAGAATTCCTGCAGAACTTCAAAACTGGAATTGAGATGATGACCATCTGGACCTTGACTCAGCTTATCCACAGAAGTTGGCCTTGTGCATTTGGAAGCAGGTAGCATGAAGGCCTGCCTCAGAGTGTGCCCCTCCATACTCTAACTGGAGCCCCTTTCTCCTGTTCTCTTACGTTCTACTTCTGCCTAATAAATTTGCCTGTGCCTCACACTGACACGAACTCAAATGCTTTTTCCATGATGTGAGTCCAGAGGTCACTCAGCAGCCCTAGTTGAGATCCCCATCTCCTCTTTGAAGGACCACCTCTGACCTCACCCGGTAACACTCCCAGCAAGACCCACAGATCTGGTGCCACTGAGGTATCAGACTCATGGTATAAAGTGACCATGGGTTCTGTGAGCCAGGATTTAGACTGGCAGAGTCACAGGCAGGTTGTCCTCGTCCATGCTGTCACTTGGGAACACTTGCAAGGAGGCCAGTGACTGGAGGCTGAAATTATCCAGAAGCACCATGACTTGCAGCTCTGGTGACTAACGCTGGCTGTCAACTGGAGGCTGGGCTGGCTGCAAGCCAAGACACCTATATGTGGCCCTCAGGTGGTCTCTCTCTCTCTCTCTCTCTCCCTCCCTCTCTCTGGAATTCCCTACAGCATGCTGGCTGTGTTCCAAGACAGCAAAGCAGAAGCAGCCTTGGAAGCCACATAGTATCACTTCTGCCACACTATTGTCAAAGCAATCACAAAGGGAAGAGAACATAGACTCCCACTGCTCAGCAGGAAAGTCAAAGTCACATTGTAAGAAAATCACGTAGGATGGAAGACGTGGTTGTGGCCATCTTTGGAAAATATGATCTGCCTCATAATCAGGGTGCAAGAGCCCAAGTGGGTTCTGGCCCAGAATCTCACTTCACTGGCTCAGGGTAGCACAGGATCTGTCACCATGAGCCCGAGTGGCCCAGATCCCTCCCACATGCCAAGGAGAGCCTTTTCTGGTCAAAGTTGGCTCAGGCTTAGTCTTAAATTTCCTTGTAGAGTAGATAGTGGGCAGCATGCAGCAGAGTCGTATTAGCAACTGGACTTGTTAAGCCTTTTTCTTACAAACAATGAAGGAAACAAAAGCAAACAGATCCCACCCACATATCTTCCCGTGACCCCAGCAACGGCAAGAGCCAAGCAGATGGGGAAATGTGGGGACAGAACCAGCTGGGAAATGCTGCCCAAGGCAGAGGCCATGACTGCATTGAGGGCTGGAGGGAAGGTCCTGGCTGGACTGCAGAGTAGAGACCCTCAGAGAGCAGCTGGCAGAAGCAGGAGCCCTGCAAAAGGCTGAGGCACACCAGGCTCATGCAGCTGTGAGCGGGCTTTAGCATGGAAGGAATCCTTGATGTCAGGGTTGCTGAGCCCCTGGGGTAATTCGAGGGCCTGACCAGCCCTGTTAGTGTGACAGTGGCTCCCTGCTCCAGCTCATTGCAGAATTCCACCTCCTCTGCCTTTGCATCCTCTCCCCAGCAATGTGAGTGACCCCCGGGGCTTGGAGGGGCTGACATGGGGACCACAGTAAGCCAGTGGCTGAGATGGAAGTTGAACTTAGGGCTCTGTCTCCTTCCACCAAGGTGGTCCAGCAGAGGCTTCTTTGGGTTCAGAGTCTCTTGGAGATGAGTCTAGTTCATGCTGCCTGGCTTTTCCAGCATGTCATGTCCCAAGCATTCCTGCATCACTTCACCCAACCCCATCACAGCCCTAAAGGGTAGGACTCTGGCTGTCCCCCATTTTCTAGAGGGAGAAATGGGACTCATACAGAGCATAAATGATTCAGCTGGGGGAGACCCCAAGCCTGGTGCCCACACTCAGGGGCACACTCTGCGGCTGGCCCTCCCTGAGGGAGCTGGGGATATTCCCAGCCCTTGTTCTGGCACATTGGAGCTTTCAGCCCATCGACCCCTAGAACTCCCAAGAGTTCCTGGAAAGAGTGGAAGCAGGTGGGTCCTACAGATCCCACCCGTAGCCGTTCTGGCAGTTAGTGGCAGGATAAGTGCCGCATTTAATAGACTGGAAAAGCAAGGCCCAGAGAGGAAACCGGGTCACTTTCTTCTGGAGGAGTTGAGGGTGAGGAGAAGCTGCAGCTGGGCGCTGGCTGACATCCTGCCCATGGCTCCTTCCCCAGGGTAAGCTGGATGCGTGGGAAGCATGGAGAGAAGAACAGCCAGCAGCTCCTCCTTGCAGACTTCGGCTGCTTTGACAGTCCCAGTGACTCATCCCCACATCCCAGTGGTCTTGACACTGCCTGGTCTCAGCTCCTCTTGGCCCTAGCCTTGCTCCTCTGAAGTGAGAAAGACACTGAACCTACCCATCCCTCCCCCCAGGCCCAGGGAGACAGTCTTAATCAGATAGATAAGGCGACCCTATAATTTGCTGGCCAAATTGGAACATGTTGAAGAGCTGTTAATAATTATTCAGGGCAGTAGGCATTACCAGGACTGCCCATGACAAACAGCTGTCTGGTTGCCCCATTGAATAGTCATTAGATGCCCTAATTTCAGACACTCAGCTACAGGTTATAGCCAAAGAATTCTGAGGCAGGTCTATTTTTAAGAACTCCTCAAGTCATAGGGCACCTCTAGGGAATTCAAGTCTACGTGTGGAGGTTTAGAGGACACATTGTGACACGACACTGGCTGATTTCTCACCCTAGTTCTAGACTCACCAGATAAATGAGCTTGGCTATATTCCCTGATGCTATGGTTTGGATTTGGAATGTCCTTCAAAGGCCTCTGTGTTAAAGGCTTTGTCCATAGGCCATGATGCATTGGGAAGTGGTGAAACCTTTAGGAGGTGAGGTCTAGCGGTACTTCTTAGGTTACTGGGGGTGTGCTCTCCAAGGGGACTGTGGGACGCTGGTCTCTTCCTCTCTCCCTTCAGTGGACAGCCATGAGGGGAACAGTTTCCTCTACCACACACTCTCACCATGGTATGCTACCTTGCACAGCCCCAAAAGCAAAGGGGCCACTAGATCATTAACTGAAACCTCTGAGCCAAAGGAAAACTTTCCTCATTATAAGTTGATTATCTCAGGTATTTGTTACAGTAACAGAAAGCTAACACACCTAATCCTTCTGATGCTCAGTTTCCTCATCCATAAGATCATCAAAGGGGGCCAAGGATTTAGCTCAGTGGTTTTGCCGCCTGCTGCGCAAGTGCAAGGACCCGAGTTCGATCTCTGGTACAAAAAAAAAATCATCAAAGGATCCATCGAGGAAGATAGTGAGGATGACAACACCAGTAAATCACCCAAACAATGGTGACACACAATACTTGCTCAGGAAATAAGAGACCATTGTTTTGTTGTATCAGTGTCATTAATTAACTATGCTGAGTTCTAAGGTGACGTTGAGGTCTCAGTGATGGCCCTGACCTAGGGTTAAATGGGGTACAGTGGGGATGAGACCCAGGTAAGAGTCCACGAGCTGAGTTTGAGGGACTGATGAGAGATGTGGGGTCAGAGGCGCAGGAGGGCCTTTCTCACTTGGATAGGGACTTTAGGGTATGGTTCATGTAGGAGATAGCTTCTGGGCTTGGTCATTGTCAAGGCTGTTTGGGAGATCAAGTCTTTGGATGTACCTATTTCTAAAGAGTGTGTATATGACAACATAACTATGAAAAAGAAAGTTCCCTGAAGTTCTGCTTTTTAATCTTTGTGACAACTTTGGTGCATTTTTTGGGACATTAAATTCCATTCTTTCCCCCTCATAGCTTCTCTTGGGGTCTTCAAGCCCCATTTCATCTTCCTACTGTTCTTTCTGAGTAAAAAGAGACAGAAGAGAAGCTCAGAGTAGGACTGAGCAGGGCCTGGTGGAACCCATGTGACCCAGGAAGCTTGCTCTGGGGTAGGGGTGAAAGTACTGGACCCAGGCCAGAGCTGGTGCTGAAGCTATTCTGGTTTCTGGGATGTGGCTGGACACAGTAGCCTTTGCACTAGACTTTACATACCCAAGCATCTCTCTTAACCCCAAAAGCAAATCTTGGGGAAAAGAATCTTATTGGTTAGCACAAGTCACACATCTAACTCACCAACCGATCAGCTTATGACCAGGGGTGAACCTTCTGGGTGGAGAACTAATGGGAGCAGCTTTGAGGTAGGATATGGACATAGATAGGTACTATTTTGATGGGTAGAAGGTAGAGGCTTTTCCTGGAGGAGGGCACAACACCAGCAAGGGCTTAGAGGTGAACACTCAGTAACTTAGGTGAGGAACGCTGAGCAGCTGTGTGTCAGCAGTCCTGTGGCTGCCTGCCCTGGTGCCCAGTGCCACAGACACTGCCCAAAGAGGAAGTCACAAGTGAACCAGCAACTGAATCAGGCCTCAAGCCTTTAGTTTCTTTTTCCAGCCCAAACTTATGCCTGAGTCATAGGAGGGGTAGGAAAGCAGAGAAAAGGAAATTAAAAAATAACAGGCTTCGCAGGAGTTGTAATGACATTTTAACTTGAAAATTGCAAGGAGACAGGGCTGTGCAGAAATATGCAAATTTCATGTAGATGAGATTCAAATGAGCCTGCCTGATTTTTCCTGGCACACCTGGATGTGGCTCAGTGACAAATCCTAACGGGCACTGCATGGCTGTGTGATTGATTATCAAGGCCAGTTGGGATGACAATTGCACTCCTTTCCTGGGAGTCAGGGACAAATGAGACTGTCTAGGCAGCTTTCAGCACCCTCTGATGGGGGATCCTGAGGCATGGCCCTATCTAGTTCAAGGTGAGCACATTTGAGACACATCTACTACTTATCCTCTCTGCCAGCACCTACGGCAGACATCATTAATGGGTTACAGAATTCTCTCTTGCTGAGCCAACCAGTTGCTCTAGGCAGCCTCTACTAATCGAAAAGAGCTGGTGTTGATTTATTTTTCATTCATTCATCTGACAAATTCTAAGTTTCTTTCCTAAACCAAGGATACATGGAAGAGACAGGTTCTGTTCCTACTCTCATAGAATTCAGTTCAGTCAGTGATACGAACATTAATAAAATATTGCAAAGTAGCAATTTGGTAGTACATGGTTTTTATAAAAGTTGTGAGTTGTTTTTTTTTCAGTGTTGGGGATTGAACCAAGGGCCTCGTGCTTGCTGTGTAAGTGCTCTACTACTGAACCACATCCCCAGCCCTAAAAGGAGTTTTTGGCCCCTTCACGGTTGCTAGGAAGGGCCAACCCTTTTACCAATATCTGAAAGACAAGGAAGTCTTAATAGGTGAAAGGTAAAAGAAGAACGTTCTAGGTCTTGGGATAAGAAAGAGCTGTAGCAGACACTGTCAGTGCTACACACAGATTCTTATGATTGCTGCTGTGTTTTGTTGTGCATCTCTCTGTTGGTTTCTGTGTGTCTATTTGTCTGTGTGTCTGTGTGTCTATGTGTTGTGTATTTAAATAATTGTTGTGTTCTTTATTGAGATATAACTTGCACATCATAAAATCTACCCAAATGAGAAAGGGAACAGAGATGGAGGGAGTGGGAGGGAGGGAAGGGAAAGGAGTTGGGGAGAAAAGAATGGAAACAAATGCAAATGGGAACGGGACCAAGAATTGGAAGGAGCAGGAAAGGATGAGTGGGGTAGTAAACTGCAAAAGAATTAAGTTGTATTATGTACATGTACCAACTCTCCTTTATAAATGTAATCATTATGTATTATAAATGTGTACTAATAAAAAATTAAAACATACGTTGTGTAATGGTTTTTAGCATATTCACAGGAAAATTTGGAACATTTTCATCATCTCAAAAGGAAATATTGCATCATTTAGGGATCTCTCCCCAGATCCTCACCTTCCAAACTTCAGCCCTAAGGCACCATCAATCTGCTATCTCTACAGATTTACCAATTCTGGATATTTCATATAAATGGAAGCACATAATTAACATATCTATAGATAGATATATATTCTATTTCTGGACATTTGAATTGTTCCTACTTCTTATCTATTATAAATAATGCTGCAAGGTCTGTGCATGCCCTAGGGAGGTCGTGAGTTGCGCAGAACACGCCTAGTCAGCTCAAGCCCCGGCAACAATCCACTGGACACTCCCCCCACCCCCACCCTGCTCCTCTGTACAGCCACCTGGTTCCACACTACAAAGACGCAGAGGACACTGGACCACCAGATCATGGTACTGAGTCCCGCCGCTCCCGGCCCAGAGGTAGGGGCTTCTGAGCCACCGGCCCACTGCTCCTGGTCCAGAGGAAGGGGCTACCTGGGCACCATTCCTCCCGCTGCTACCAGCCCAGAGGAAAGGGCTTTTGGACCACCATCCGTACTGCTGCTCCTGGCCCCTGTCCCACCTCTCCCAGCTCAGAGGAGGTAATCCGTGCGGTGCCAACAGCCCCCCCGCCCCCAGTCGAAATGAGAGGACACACAAATAAGTCTCAAAACCAGACTTTCAGATCACCTACAGCAACCCCAAAGGGAAATGAGATGGAACACTCTGATACTCAACCACCTGGACCCACTGAACTGGCAACAAAAAG
>NW_004624842.1:1405393-1452295 GCF_000247695.1 Heterocephalus glaber | reverse complement strand
GAAAAACACTGAGAAATGGAAAAAATGGAAATAAAGTCTTTGTAAATAGGGAAGGGTGGAGGGGGTGAAGGGAGGGCTAAGAATGGGGAAAAAATAAGAACCAAGATGCATTATGTAAAGGTACAATTCCCAATGAGAAATATAATTGTGTTATATACCTAAAATGTACCAATAAAAGAATTTTTTTAAAAAGATAATAATGCTGCAATTAGTACTGTCATACAAATACCTCTTTAAGTCTCTGTTTCAAATCTTTTTGGTCTATATATAGGGACGGAATTGCTCAGTCATTGTATGTTTAACTTTTTGAGGAACTGTGAAAATGCTTTCCCCAGCAGCTGTACCATTTTACACTTCTCCCAGCAATGTAAAAGTGTTCTAATTCTCCCCCATCCTTCAAAATATTTTATTTTCTTCATCAAAAAAATATGGCCATCTTAGTAGGTGTGTGATCACATCTCCTTTTGGTTTGCATTTGTATTTCCTTAATGAGTAATGATGTACCTTCTCATGTGCTTGTTGACCATTTATCTGTCTTCTTTTGAAGAACTGTCCCTTTAAGTTCTTTATCTGTTAATTGGGTTACCTTTTTCTTGTTGATATGTAGGAGCTCTTTCATGTGTTCTGGATATTAAACTTTTTTTCCCCGTGCCACTGGAGATTGAGCCCAGGGCCTTCACACTGAGCTACATACCAAACTTTTTTGGGGGGCGGGGGCAAGGGTCCCACTAAGTCACTCAGTTACCTGGGCTGGACTTAAATTACAATCTTCTGGCTTCAGCCTCTTGGAGTTCTGGGATTACAGGTGTGCACCATCATACTCAGTTCCTATGTTCTTATCATTTATATGATTTGCAAATATTTTCTCCCATTGTTGAGACTGTCTTTTCTCTTTCTCACTAATGTCATTTGAAGGACAAAAGTTCTTTAGTTTTTGCAAAATTTAATTTATAAAATTTTAATTCTATTGCTTTTGCTTTTGGGGTCCCATTTCAAGAATCCACTGTCAAATCCAAGCTCATAAAGATTCACCCTTATGTTTTCTTCTAAGAGTTTTACAATATTAGCTCTTTCATTTAAGTCTGTAATTCATTCTGAGTAAATTTTTTAGATGATATGAAGTAGGGGTCCAATCTCATTTTTTTTAACATGTGGAAATGTAATGGTTTCAGCACTTTTTTGATGATACATTTCTTTCCCTATTGACATCTTTGTAAAATATTTATTGGCCACAGATATATGGATTTGTTTTTAGATCCTCAATTCTTTTCCATTTGTCCATATGTTTATACTTATGGCAATATCACAGTTTTGATTAGTGTAGCTTTATAGTAAGTCTTGAAATTGGGAATTTGGAGTCCTCTAACTTTGTTCCTTTTGAAGTTGTTTGGCTACTTAAGACCTTTGACAATTTGATGTACATTTGAAGATCAGTTCTTTTATTTCTGCAAAAAAAAAAGGCTGAAAGAATTTTGATAGGGCTTGCCTTGAATGTGTGGTATTTTACAGTAGTAGTGACATTTTATCAGTGTTAAGCCTTCCTATCTATGCAATGGGATATTGTTCCATTCACTTAGGTATTCCTTAATTTCTTTTAACAATGTTTTGTAGTTTTCAGCATACAAGGTTTTACTTCTTTGGTTAAATTTATCCCTAGATATTTTATTCTTTTAGACATTGTAAATAGAATTGCTTTCTAATTTTTCTTTTGGATTATTCTTGCTGATATGCAAAAACATAACTAACTTTTGTATGTTGTTCCTTTTTTGGTTTGTTTTCTTGTTTTTGAGACAGGGTCTCACTGTGTAGTCTAGGCTGGCCTTGAACTCATTATGTAGCCCAGGCTGGCCTCAAACTCATGGCTATCCTCCTGCCTCAACCTCCTGAGTCCTGTGATTACAGGTGTGTGCCCTCATGCCCAGCTTTGTGTTCTTTGTGCACCCTGCAACTTTACTGAATTTATTTATTGGTTCTAGTAGTTTTCTCTTGGGTAATTTGGGATATTCTATATATAGGATCATGTCATCTGTGAATAGAAATAATTGTATTGTTCCATTCCAATTTGGATGCCTTTTACCTCTTTCTCTTATCTAATTGCTCTGGCTAGAACTTCCAGTACCATGTTGAATAGCAGTGGTGAGGATGAGTACTCTTGTCCTATTGTTGACATTAGGGGTAAAGCTTTTGGTCTTTCTTTTGCCATTGAATTTGATGTCAGTTGTGAGTATTTTTTCATAAATGCCCCCTTCATGTTCAGTAAATTCCTTTCTATTCCTCATTTCCTGAGTGATTTTGTTATAAAAGGGTGTTAGATTTTGTTGACTATTTTTTCTATGTCAATATTCATGTGTGTGTATTTTCTTTCATTTTAATAATGTGATGTTACATTGATTTTCATATGTTTACCTTTGCATGCCTGGGATAATACTTCTTTTTTTAAATTTTTTAAATTTTTTTATTTTTTTATTTTTGGGGGGATAATACTTCTTAATCATGCTGTGTATCCTGTTAACATGATGTTTTCATTTTGCTAGTGTTTTGTTGAAGATTTTTGCCCTACATTCACAGTATATATTCACGTGTAAATTTCTTTTCTTGTAGCTTATTTATTTGGCTTAACAGAAATATATTGTCTCAGTTCTGGAGGATAGCAGTCTGAGATCAAAGTGCCCACCAAGTTGGTTTCTTCTCAGGGGTGTTCTCAGAGAAATTTGTTCCCTGCCCATCCTCTGGCTTCCATTTGCTGGAAATTTTTGGTGTTTCTTGGCTTGTAGAAGAATCAACCTGATCCCTGCCTTAATTTTCAAATGACATTCTTCTTGTGTATTCTTTTGTTTAAATCTCCTCTTTTTATAAGGCTCATCCTATTCCAATATTATCTCATCTTAACTAATTAAGTCTGCAATGACCTTATTTCCAAATAAGGTCACAGTTTGAAGTTCTGAAAGTTAGAACTTGAATTTTTTTTTTTGAGACAGAGTCTTGCTCTGTAGTCCAGAGTGGTCTTGAAGTCATTATATAGTTTGGGCTAGCCTTGAATTTGCTTTCCTCTTGCCTCAGTCTCTGGAGTACTGGGATTATGGATGTGCATCACCATATGCAGTGAATATGTCTTTTTGGGGGAGGGGGGAAGCAAGATGCAATTTAACTTTTAACACTCCTTTATCTAGCCTTTCTCCTCACCTTTAAGCTTAACTGAAACAGTATGGTACTTTTTAGAATATTCCTTGGACTATGTTCAAGAATTCTTAAGTAAAAGTAATATAACACATTCCTAGATAGTAAGACTTAATTTTAAATATACAGACACTTCCTCTTCCTCCTCCTCCTTTCTCTCTCTCTTTCTCTCTCTGTTTTCATTTTGTTTCATTTGTTATTTTTGGTAGAGTATTTACATTCCCAATATCCTTCTTATAATCTGAAAGGCATGTTTGGTCTGTGTATATAGAACTCTTGATTTTCACTCCTTTTCTCTCAATAACCTCTATGTGTTTCTTCACTCTTCTAATTTCCACTGTTGTAGACAAGAAGTCTGATATTAGTCAGTAATTCCTCCACAAATAATTTGTTAATTTTGCCTAAAACTCATCATTTTTTCCACATCTGGATACAGATAGATGTCTGTGCTTTTCATCTGTTTGGTTTGAGTTCAGATCCTCTACGGCTCATGTGCTCACTTTTGAACAGCTGGAAGATTGGGGATGCTGATATCTTTATCTGGGTTTGTTATCAGAATAATGCTAGCTCCCCAGAATAAATTAGGAAGCAACTTCATTTCTTTTTATGGCTGAATGATTCTTCATTGTATGGATGTACCACACTTTGTGTATCCATAAGTTAACCGATTGAAATATGGGTTGCTTTCAAATTTCAGCAATCATGAATAATTTCACTATAAATACTCATGCATGAATTTTTATGTGGACATGTACTCTCATTTCTGATGAGTATATACCTAGGACTGGCATTACAAGGTCATATGGTAACTTGATGCTTAGCTATTTGAAGAACTGTCAAAGTATTTTTCCAAAGTGGCTTTATTGTTTGACATTCTCATCAGCAGTTTTTGAGGGTTCCAATTTCTACATATTGTGCCAGTTAATTTTGTCAACTTTCCTGGATTCAGAGACTCCTGGAGAGGTGACTGGATCATGGGGGTGCCATTTTCCTCAATGGACAAATCAATTCATGTTCATAACCGAATGTGGTGGGGTCCAATTGGAGGAGGTGGGTCACTAGGGCCTGCCTTGGGAGGGTCTATCTCTCACTGCCACCTTTCCTATGTTCTATGTCCTGGCTACCATGAAGCAATCAGCTTTGCTCCACCACTTCCTTCCACCATGACGTTCCTGCCTCGGAACCAGCTAAATATAAACTGAACCCCCCTGAAACTGTGAGCCAACTAAACAGCTCTTCCTTTAAGTTGCAGGCGTTAGGTATTTTGTCCCAGCAACAAGACCAGTATGGACATCATCACCAATACTTGTTATTATTTGCCTTTTTGGCTGTCACCATCCTAGTGGATGTGAAGTGCTATATCACTGTGGTTTTGATTTGCTTTTCCCTGATGGCTAATGATAGTAAGCATTTTCATGTGCTTATTGTCATTTTGTGGGACTGCATAACCTTTGTTCCTTTTTCTCCAGCCCCATTGTGATTAAAATGTGAGTTAATGGATGGAGATGCTTGTTAGTCTAGGGACACTAGATAGGGATCTGTAACAGACCTAGAGTCCCAGATAGTCTAGGGACACTAGATAGGGATCTGTAACAGACCTAGAGTCCCAGAGTAAACTACTCAACTCTTTGTTTACCCGGAATCGATATTCCAGGCACCACAACTGTTAGAACAAGCTGCAGATGTCTGCTGACCATCAATATGGGACCGTCGACCACTAACCTTTGTCCTCTTTTCTTTAATATGTTAACTTCCCCCTCAACCCCCTATAAAAACAGCCTCGGATTCTGAGCCAGTTGCCTCTCTAAGCTATTTTGCTTTGGGAGTGCCGTCTGGCCAGACTAATAAAAGTCTGTTTTCCAACTTGTCCGGTGTGTTCCTTCCCGGGTGTTCTTCGCTGTAGTCAGCTCCTTGGAGCGTTTGGTAAGGCTCTTGGTCTTACATTTTGAAGGCACCGCTGGGATCCCTGGGTGTGCTTCACTAGTCAGCTCCTCGGAGCGTTTGGTAAGGCTCTTGGTCTTGCATTCTGAAGGCACCGCTGGGATCCCTGGGTGTGCTTCACTAGTCAGCTCCTCGGAGCATTTGGTAAGGCTTTTGGTCTTACATTCTGAAGGCACCGCTGGGATTCCTGAATGTGCTTCACTAGTCAGCTCCTTGGAGCATTTGGTAAGACCCTCGGTCTTACAATTTGTGTATCTTCTTTGGAGAAATGTTTATTCAGATCCTTTCCCCATTTTTAAGTTGGGATTTTAAAATCACAATTGTTTAGTTGTGAGAGCTTTTTGTGTATTTTTGATACAGAATGTTGTCTTCAACAGGTTCATTGTTGCAACTATTTTCCAAGGTTTGTTCTCAGGCTTTCTGACTCTGCTTTGTGTCACACAATTTTGGAGAGATACTGGTGTTTAAGAGGTGTAAATTACCCTCCAGAGTTCCCACAGGTACCCTCCGGGTTTCTCTTGTGATCACCTCTTCAATCAGTCATCAGCATCTGAATCTTATCTCCAGCTCTACTTTTGGGGGAGCCTGACCTCAGAAAGACCTTGGAACGCCTGAGGAACTGAAAGGAAATCAGTGTTATTGGGACTCCTGGAGACTGGAGTGAGAATAAAGCTTGGGCAGAAGCCAGATACACAGGGCTTTGAGCATCAGAGTGAAGGTGGTCTTTTCCATCTGGAGAGCTTGGGGATACCACTGGGCAGTGTGAAGCAGGGGGATCCCAACTTAACATCTGCAAAGACCCCTGTAGTTTCTGTGTGGAAATGGTCAAAGCCTGATCAATGAGGCTCCAGGAAGACCGTCAAGGATGCTGCTCTGCAGAAGTTATCCGGGTGAGATGGGATGGAAGCTGGAATGAAGATGGGGTAAATGAAAATGGAGGCAGTAGAAGATTAGATATTGGGGGTGCTGTTGATCAACTCCAAGTCAGAGATGATAAGAACAACAGGACCTTTTTTAAAGACTTAGGAGGTGCAATTCTGGAGACACAAGTTTATATATATCTCTGAATCAGTATCCCAGGGAAAGTAAGAAGGGGGGCAACTTATGTGTGATTTATTACAAGGTAATGACAATTCTTTTGTGGGGAAGTTCCTGCTGGAGTTAAGAACAGGTGTAGGGCCCATATGACTGATAGAAAACAAAGAAAAGGATGTATATACAGAGAAAGTATGTATATGCAGGGTCCATAAAACACAGATCTGATGCCCTCTGCCATACACCCCGAGTCTCGGGGCACAGTGTGACAATCTGTCCTGGCAGCCTGTGGCCAGCATTACCCAGAGTTCACATTCCTGGCACAGCTGGAGTTGTGTGCTAGTTCTCCTTCCCTGCTGGCCTCCTGACTTTATTTTGAAAGGCTCCTTCAATGTTGTTTTCATTGTCATTTTTCCTTTGACTTTCCCTGTGGATTTATGGGCTCTGGGGGAGGTTCAAGGATAACTTGTGGCTTTCCATCCTGGAACCTGGATGGATGGTCAATGTGTGGAAAGGAGACAGGATTGAGAGGCAAATCAGGAGCTCTATGTCTCGAGGCTGGTCCAATCCACTTTCTGAAGGAAAAAAACAAGCCATTTTTTCCCTACTCTCTTCAATAGTCACGCAATACAGAACACTTCTGTATCTAAGACATCTGTGTGTCTTGGCGGGGGGGCGGGGGGGGGGTTCCCCGTACACCAAGCAATCCTTCAGTGGACACCAACCAGTTGTTTTATAATTCAAGTCAGTTTAACACGGTTTACCTGGAATTAGAGTCAGATCTCACAGGTTAAAGGCTCAATCCTGCAAGACAGTCCTCCATTTCAGATGGTCACAAGCCAGGGCTGTGACCTATGTTTCTGACCAACTGAATATAAATTGGGGTTCCCATTTCCCCCTCCTTGGGTTCAGCTAATATGCTGGAGCAGCTCATGGAACTCAAGGAAATGCTAATGTATACTGGCTTGTTTTAGAGGATGCTACAAAAGGTTCAGATGGATGGCCAGATGGAGGGGGTGCTACAGCCAGGCATGTGGGAAAGGAGCACAGAGTTTCCATGCCCTCCCTGAGCCCACTGGTCCCAGCATCTCCTGTGGTCAGCTCCTGGAAGTTCCCTGGACCCAGTCCTGTTGGCTTTTCTGTCAAGTTCATTATAGTCACGACCGAAGAAGCATTGGCCACTGGTAACCAATTCAACCCTCATTCCCTCCCCGCTCCTGAGAACTGAGGAGATGGAGCCAAGTTCCCACCTGCTAACCCTAACCCTGCCTCGGTCTTTCTGGTGAGCAGCCCCATCCTGAAGCTACTGGTCTCAAGACACTCTTCTCACTCTGGGAACTTCAAGGGTTTTAGGACCTGTGAGCCAGGAACCAGGGAGAAACCAAATATATGCTTCCTATTGTATCCCAATAACACTGCCCATTTCACAGCTGGGAAAATGAGACCCGAGTGAGTGCAGGGGTTCACCATCTGGAGCCCCCGAAATGGCCCGGGCCTTGGAGAATGGGACTCGAGGAGCCCTGCTGTCCAGCCAGAGCCACATTCCCCAGGGGCTTGTGAACTCCAGTGGAAAGAGGGTGGGGTTTCAGACAAGGCGGGCTTGGCCTGAGCTAAAGGCCAGTTCACAGCCTCTAGAGAACACAGAAGCTCTGTTTCATGAGGTCGGACTACGCCTGACCCCAGCCAGCTGTCCTGTCTGGGTCTGGAGTGGGTATCTAGCGGGCAGAAGGGTGTGGGGTGCCCCCTTAGGCAGACAACATGCTTGAGTGGAGATGCGCCTGCTCTCCTGGGGAACGTGGTACTGGTCAGGACTACATCCAGATCTGAGGTTTCCCCTGCCCAACCTTTTCCTGGCTGTTGGACCTTGGGTAAGTCATCTCCCCTCTCCAGCCCCAGTCTTCTCATCTGCAAAATGGGAACATCCCAGAGTATGACTTGCACGCCCCTCAGAGTTGAAGCAAATATCAGATGAGGAAATGGATGCTTTGTAAACAGCAGAGACTTCTCTGTGGACTCAGTCCTACCTCTGCCTCACATCGCAGCCCAGCAGACTTCTGGCTGCCAATCTGAGCCTGAAGAAGGGACCTGCATGGTGGGATGTTCCATCATGTCACTGGCAGTCTTGGGTTCCTTGTAAATTCCATCTTCTTATCAGCACAGGCTGTAAAGTTTGTGGTACAGTCCCAAGGAGGGCACAGTGGCCTAGACTTCCTCAGGCCGACCCCTTGGGGACTGAGGCTTTACTGTGGTCACTTTTGGGGAATTCCCATGAGTGAAGATGGCAGGTTTGAGCCAAGGCCATGAACAAGGCCCCTTTGGCCTTTGAGAGACAACGGAAGATTCAGAAAACAGATTAGGGAATTCACAATTCAATGTGTGAAAAGCTCTTTGGGAATCAGTAGAGGAGTTTATTGAGGGTCTCTGGAGAGATTTTTTCCTCACTTTTCCCACTAATGAAAGAAGAGCTGGCATGATTGTTGCCAAAATGTAATACTAGATACCATTTAATGAGCATTTGTTATGTTCCAGGCAACTTTCTGAGGGAAAGTTAACTTATTTACAACAAGTCTCTGAGATCTAATTGTTTGTATTTTATGCGGGAAAACCAAGGCTCAGAGATAGAAGAATTTCACTTGCCAAGGACACGTAGCTTATAAGTGATGGGGCCAGGGCAGGAACTGGGTCAATCTAGAGCCAGAGCCTGTGGCACTAACCATTCTGCAACACTGCCTCATGTACAAGAGGGCTAGATGTAAGTGCTGCCCAGAGGACCAAGCCCAGCCCAGCCAGTTCCCTTGAGCATGCAGCAGTGGTCGGGTACAGCAGGATTGCTGAGGGGACAAATCCATGGCCACTGAGACCCCAGAGTCAGCCCAGGCTTGCCGGAAAATGGTCCAAGGCGTTGTGTAAATCCAGCTCTGCTGTTCACTGTGACACTGGGCAAGCCATCTCCAAACAACTCCAAGTCCCAGTTTCTTCCTCAGGAAAATGAGGGAGAACTGGTATCAGCTTCATGGGGCTTTTGTGAAGCATCCAACAAGCCCTTAAAGACTTTAAGGGGCTTAGCACAGAGCTAGACACAATGAAAATAAAAATGTTGGCTGTTAATGTGACATTCAAATATCATTATTCACTATTATACTTCATTTCAGCATACCTGTGCTGCCTGTGGGTAGAGAGGTTGTTGGCATGTAGTTCTTTGTGGAGACAGAAGGATGCACAAGGTGACCTTTGGGACCCTTCCCACCCAAAGATTCTTATATCATTCATCTCTCCTTTAGACCCTTCCTCCCTCACAGCAGCTGTGCTCTCTCGGAAGTCAGTTTCCATCCTTGCGCCCCAGGTTTCCCAGCTCCCTGCCTGTGGTCTTCACTGGCTACATCCTGTTTCCATGGCAACAACATTTTAAGAGCCTTCGACCCCCCTCTGAGGCGACAGGCCTGGATGGAGATGGACTGATCAAATGCTTCGAGCCTCCCTGGGCCTGTCTGGATGTGCGGGGGAGGGAAAGCAAGCAGCAGAGCTGGTGTGGGGTGTATTTCCCCAAGGTGTCCGAACAACACCCTGTGATGGCTTCAATGTGTCCCCAAAGTTCACGCATTGGAAACTTTCTCCCCAGTGCAGCAGTGTTGAGGGGTGGGACCTTTACAAGGTGACAAGGTTATGAGGACTGTGAAGGGATTAATGCAGGCGTGGCCTCTTTATAAAGATGACCTCCCCCTTCGCTCTCCCACCATGTGACGCCCTCTGCTAGGTTATGAAACAGCAAACAGGCCCTTGACATATGTGGCCCCTCCACCTCAGACTTCCCATCCTCCAGAACTGTGAGCCAAATAAACTATTGTATACACATGTTCCAGGTCATGGTGTTCTGTGATCATGGCACCATATGGACTAAGATACCCCTCGCCTCATCGAGCAGCATGGGAAAGAACCAAGCAGGTAGCTCCAAACGCACCTCCAGGCACCCAGCCCTGAGCCTGAGTTCAGCTCTCTGGGGTGGGTTCCCACGGGAAGCTGCCTTGTCATCGTCTCCACTCGTGGTTCCGAAGCAGGTAGGATACAGCCCACTTGGAGAAATCTTGTGGCTAGCAGAAGATTCCCGAAACCATCTGGGGCCTTGAGTGTATGTGACCTTTTGCTGAGATGACTCTGGAAAAACCCTAGCCTCCTTCCCCCTCCACAGCCTCATAAATAGATGTGTGTCCACACTCTCATCCGGGGCCTGGGAAACTCGCTCTAAGCTGCCAGTCCGACTGGGTGATGCAGACTATTTCATGGGGTCAGCACTGTCAGCACCATGCTGCTCAGGGGAGGCACTAGGGGCGCTCCTCTGGCTGAGTGAAAGGCATGGAGCCTTCTAGATGCTCTACCTGGAACCAGGTCTTTCTTGCAGTCCCCCATCACCTGCTGGGGTGCCTCCTCCCCAGCCCTCACAGCACCTAATGACACTGTGTTGAAAGGGAAGCGAGGGCCTGGGTGGGGATGGGAGATGCTGCATCTGGGACATGGTGGGCAGGTGAAGAAGACAGAGGACCTCAGGAGAGGGGTTCTCTCTGGGGTACAAGGACAAGATTCTGTGGGGCTCCCTGGCTGAGCAAGGGGTCCCTGCCCTGAGGAGGAGCTGAATGAGATATCTGCAAGTGCATAGCTGGTCTTCCACTGCAGCGTGACCCCCAGGTGGACGCTGACCCTGTGATCCGTGGTGCCAGCTCCTAAGAGCCTTAAACTCACCTGCCTGGCCCTCAGGTGAGGCTCAGGCTGTGCTCTTGTGTTCCTCGCCCTCTCCCAGAATCCCCCAGCCAGATGGTGCTCCAGCTGCCCACATGGAAATCTGCTCCACATCCTTGCTTTACTCCCATCTCAGACTGACCTGGCTCATGGGGTCACTGTCAAAAGCACTTGTACTAGAGTCCTTGTCCCAAGGTCTGTTTCCCTGTGACCCTAAGACAAGAGCCCATGTGTGTTGTATCCTGTAGGAGGACCATGCTGGCCCTGGTGCCCCCCAGAGGGGAGTGTGCTAGGCCACCTGAAGGTGAGCCCTTGGCAACAATACCAACAGGCCTTCCATGCAGAGACCCTGGAGTTACAGGGCCAATCAATGCCTTATTGCTTGGGGATCCTGGCTCCCACACCCCCCTATTCTGCACATGTGGGAAGTGGGCCTTCCTGAAGTTTTCTGCAACCAGAAGCAGGTGCACAGTTCCTGTCCTCCTAGCACAGCCCAGCTGTTCGGTAGTCACATCTCCAAGAGACTGACAGGGTGCCCCAGCTCTCCCTCCAGCTGATCTTGTCCAGCCACCCCAGAGCCTTGTGCCATGAGGGTGTCCCCAGCTAGAGGGATGCAGGTGGACTTGTTTGGGGTGAGTCCTCCAGAGATGTCTGTGAGTCTGTCCCCTCTGAGGAGAAGCTGTCCCCAGTGGGGCAGGAGACCTGGCTCTTCCTGGAGAGCTGCTGCCAGGAGAAGAGGGTGACACGAGACCGCTCCAGGAGCTCCTGGGAGCCTTTGCCAACATCAGCCCTCACCACCTTGCTGAGGCATGGAGGGTCTGCCTGAAAAGTTCTATTCTGCCGGTTTCTGGCAGCCCAAGGAGGCCAGCAGGGTTTTGGCAAATGATCCACACCCAAAGAGTCCTGCAGGGGCAGGTCCCACCTCCCCTTGGAAGCCATTTCTCCATTCAGACCCCAGCCCTTGGCTGCTGCCCCTCTTAGTTCCGAGGGTGCCAAGTGGGCAATGGAGTCCGTTGGGCACAGGCAGTGCACCTTCTTGAGCAGGCTCTGGATCTCCTGGTGTCTCCCCTGGGCTTCCTGCCACAGGTCCTGACCCAGGCCTGCCCGGCTCAGGGAGGCCACCTGCAGTGCCATGGCTGCCAACTTCTCGGCAGGGAACTCAGACGTCAGGCGCTGCAGGTAGCGGTGCAGGCGGCGCTGGTCCCCGGGGCTGGCCCTCTGAGCCTTGCCCAGCCTGAGCTGGCTCACCAGGTCCTGGCAATCCATGTGGAACCAGGTCATCTGGGGGCAAGAGAGAGGGAGGTGGGGATGCCATTGGGGTGTGGGACTCCACAAGGGCAGGGTTCTTGTCTGAGTAGCAGGCGTGCCCTGCAAGAGCTTCACTCCCTGAACTGATGAGTGCCGGTCAATTCAGAGACCCTCAGCTTGGCAGTAGTTTTCTCTATTGATCAGGAATAACTGGTTTCCCTTTCTATCCTGGGCTATAAACACTCGCCACCTGGTAACAGATTCCAGCACCCTGGGGCTCTTCAGAAACCTTCAACAGACCTATAGCCCAGCAGGACTTGCCCTCTCTTGGGCTACTTCTCCTGTAAAATGGGAGCTCCAGCAATCGGGAAAAGCCTCACAAAAGCTGCAAATGTGGACCCTTAGATTGGCTTAGCTCCTATGGGAGGTCCTGAGGGAGCAGTCTGGCTAAGGTGGATCAAATGCCACTGTTTGCCAAGTCCTGAGGGTGTTGTGTATGATCACAATGAACTGGGCCAGCAGCCCATTTTACAGAGGAGGAAACTGAGTCTTGGAGCAGTGAAATAACTTGCTCCGGGTCACACAGCAAGTCAGGGAGGAGCTGGGGTTCTCTCCAGGCAGAGAGAAATTGTGCCTGAAGGAGACACTGGCCCAGACATGGCAGGACTCTCGGCCCAGCTAGGCCCTGAGATCTCTCACTCCAGTGGAGCCTCTGCCCACCTTGTGATCTCCCGATCCCCAATTCCTCCACAAAATATCTACAGGCTACAAGGAACCCCACATGTCCCCAGGAGCTCATGAAAAACCTAATCTCTCTCTCCATTAATTTAGAGCCCGACAGCGAGCCACTAGGCTGTGGGGTGGCAGAACCATTTCCTCCATGGAGAGCGTCTTTCTGCGGATTAGGGGAACTTGTCTTTAGATAAATAGCAGCACACGAAGCTCACGGCCAGGAAAGAGCTCCATAAATCTCCGTTAGCAGCAGAGTCATGTTATTATATAGTGCCGAAGCTGCTGTACACAGGTGCCCACCTGGGGCTGAACCCGCCAGTAGACCTGTCTGTGTGTCTGTCTGTCTGGATCTTTCCAGCCAGGCTGGACAGACACAGACAATGGCTGATTCAGAAAATCATCCAGCCTAATCTGTGGTGCACAGAGAAAGGGTCAGGACCAGAGAGGAGCAGCACCTTGCTGGGGTCTCACAGACAGACTCACTGAGGCAGGACTCACAGTCAGGCCTCTCCTCCCTCAGTGCCAGTTCTAGCCTGGGACAGACACCACCTTCTCAAGGGCATCCCAGGCCTGCTGTCCTCACCCTTCCTCACTCCCCAGGCCAGTCTCCCACAATAGCTCAGAGTGCAGCTCCTGTGCTGGCCATCTCCAAGGGGGCACAGAGAAGACAAGGAAGTGACAAAGCAGCAGGGTCATCTCAGATCACAATAAGCTGTGGAACAATGCAGCAAGTGATGAGAGAACAGGGCTGAGTGGCAGAGTGGTCAGGATGGGCCTCCTGGAGAAGCTGAGGGAGAAGGAAAGACCAGAGCCAGCCTGGCCAGGGAAGCCCTTCCCAGGCAGGGGGAACAGCATGTGCAAAGGCCCTGGAGCTGGAGCAGGCTGGGTGGATCTAGGGAAGGCCTCCAGGGCTGCAGTGGGCAGAAATCAGTGAGTAAGGGAAAGAAGCTTCCTGTGCTGGGCACCCTGCTCTGCCCTGGCATTACTCCTCCTCCAGATAATAAGAATGATATTAATGATGATCCTGAAGTGGAGCAGCCCTGTGCTGGAGGTTACTGACCATTAATCTGAGTCTGTCCCTACCTGGAAGGCCAGGCACTAGAGCCAGATGGTCTGGTTTTGAATCTCAGCTCTTCCACTCTGCCGGTTGTGTGACCCTGGGTGTTATTTGACCTCTCTAGTTCCCCCTGTGTAAAGTAGGCATAACACTGGCACAGGGCTGGTGTGATAACAAAGCAGATGTGAAATGACTGGAACAGAGCCTGACACATCAGAGCCTCAGAAGAATCAGCTGTGACGGTCATCAGCACCACGGTGGAGCCGGGGCTCAGAGCAGTGCAGTGCTGTTCAGGCCTCACACGTGGCCCTGACTCTGAGTCCCGGATTCTGCCTCTTCCTTGCTCCCTAAGCCCTGCACAGCTGTGTGTGGTGCCTTCACTGTCACCAGTGACATCTGCCTGTCCCACCTGCTGCCTCATGGAGGCAGAGAGCACGCTGTCCTCCCTTGGCCCTGGGCCTGTGTGCATGAACCCAGGTCCCTCCCGTGCCCTCCAAAGCATCTTGCGTTCCTTGTCCCTGTGTTCAGGGTCAGCCTCACAGTTGGGATGTGGGAGTCAGGCTCTTCCCAGGCTCTGTTCCTAGTGACAAGTTTGAGGGGTAGCCCTGCAGTTTCTGGATCCCTAGGCAGCTCCTTTGTCCCCAAAACTCAGTTTCCCTATCAGAAAAATGAGTTTGGCAGCATGGGTTTAAGAGGAGCAAGAGGCCTTAAGTTAAATCTTGCTTGATCCTTGACACTTTGGACAACCTTGAGCAAGCTGCCCCCTCTTTGGGCCCTGGTTTTCTCATCTGTACAATGGGAGTAGCACTGGTATTCGGTCAGGGTGTGAGGTGTTCACAGGAGGCTCTGAGCAGCCCCCCCCCAGCGACCTAACCCAGTTCTCCCTCACCCCTCACAGGACTGTGGGAATGAGTCACAGTAAGAGCCAAGGGCTGCGTCTAGGCCTCCTCCTGTCCCCACCACACCCCCAGCCCGGAGAAGGGGTCTGTGCTGGTGGGCGGGCTGCAGGGCTCACCTTCTTGCAGAAGCGATGCAGGTGCAGCAGGGTGTCGAGGTCTGTGCGCTGCCGCTCAGCCGCCATGTAGAAGTGGGTCAGCTTGGCCTGGAAGGCCCGCTGGGTGGCGGTGAAGGCCCCCAGGTCTGGGAGCCCCTGGCCTCCAGCCTCGCCAGCCCCTCTGGCCACGGCTTCCAGCTGGGCTGCCTGCTTGGACAGCTCCAGGCCTCGGCGGTACTGGGCCTGGGAGGGGACAGCAGGGGTGTTCTCAGCTCCAGCCTGGGGATTCCTAGAGGTCAAGGCCCTCCCGCTGCCCCACTGTAGCTACACTGAGCCTCAGTTTCCTCATCTATAGACTGGCTCTAAAGCACCATTTGCAGGGCTCAGCAAGTAAAGGACACCTAGGAGTGGCCATCATGCCTTGGACAGTCTCCGGGCCTTTGCCTTGGCCATTCACTCCCTTCTGGAGAGCTCTGGCCTCTAAGTCTATGTGTGAGGCTTCTCCTCTGTGTCCTCCAGTTCTCTCTGTCAGTGTTCCTGTTGTCCCTGGCCCCCATCCCCCACTAGCCTGGGAGTTCCCTGAGGGCTGGATGGGCTGAAGCTCCCTATGCCCCTAGCTCCTCTCCATCCACTCTCTGAAGCTGGCTTAGCGGCCTGGGATGAGGTCTTGGAATCTGAATTTTACAAACTGCTCTAGAACTGAGTGTTCTTTGGACTTGGTTATCTGGAAGGCTCCCTGGAGGTGGAAACATCTCAGCTGAGTTCTCCAGGGACCCAGCTGACTCTTCACACCCTCTGCAAGTTTCCTTACACTTTTCACCTGCACCCTTTTGTCCTAGCAGGGCCACCCCTCTAAGGCCCTCTCCATCCCCTCTGGAACGCACGGCGGCCTGCAGGAAGAAGGCCTCGAACTCGGCGTGGGCTCGTGCCACTGTCTCCATACTTCCATCCTTGGGGGTGAGCGCCTGCAGGCACTGACTCCCTTCCTGCTCCATCCAGTCGCTGACCTGGGCAGGCGAGATTTGGACATGAGGGGCTGCTGGGGAGACCCTGGGCCAGCTCCCCAACTTCTGGGAGGCCAAGGTCTTCTTGACTCAGTCATTCACCACCCTGGACTGAAGCCTGGCAAGGTGTGGGGAGGAGATGTGGGGAGGGCATGTTCTTCAACCATCTGAACCAACTCCCAGCCCAAGCGGGACCCAGGGGGGATGTGGCCTGGGCATCCTGCACACAGTCACAGCGTGGCAGGTCTTGGCTCATTCTATGTAACCACTCACTGTGCCCTGGGAGTGATGAGCCCCTCATCCCTGGGGCCATGCAATCAGCTGCAGAGGAAGGGATCTGGGCCCACCATAAACCCAGCAGTTCACTTTCTTTTTCTGGCCTCAGTTTACCAGTAGTAAAGTGGGGGTAGACATGAAGATCCAGTGAGGGATAGAGGGTACAGAAGAGTTCTCATCCAGGAGTGTAAGTTCCCATCTTCCTCTTGGGTGTCTTAAAGAGCCAGACTGACTTGCTGTGCCCTCACAGAGCCCAAGGTAGCAGGCAATCATATCACCCCAAACAATGCCTGCAAGCTGGGACTGGGCTCCCAGCATCATGCCCACAGCTCCAGGGAGGAAGGATGCAGTGATCAGACACTGGCATCCAGAGAGGTGGCACCAGTGTAGGTTCCAGGATCAGACTCCAGGTGTGCTGTCATGGGTAGGCGGCACCATCTCCCAGCCTCAGTTTCCTCATCTGTGCAGTGGGAGAAACCCTAAGGACCTCCCTGCATCACTGATAAGAGATGGAGTTGGAAAGCAATGAAGTATACGCAAAGGCTCTGGCCCAGGACTTGGCGCACACTTGGTGCTCAGTAAGTGCAGCTCTTAGGGTGATGCCATCACCCTTTAAGTACTTATGGAATGTCGTGCTGTGTTCCCTGTCCCTAGGTTGCCAGCCTGGTGACCTTACCAGATAACAACATGCCTGGATGGGGGAGCCAACAGGAGGTCCTCCTGGGTGGAGGGCAGCCAGGCTGAGCCCCATGTCTCCCAGGCCAGCCTCCCCTTTCACCTGGCAGATGGCAGCCTCCAGGCGGCCCAGGCGGATGCGGAGCTCCAGTCTCCCCAGGAGGTGGTTGGATGCAGTGACCAGGACGTGAAGCTGCTCATCCACGAGGCTGTACAGGGCAGCTGCTTCAGCCAGATGGCTCCTGGGAGGTGGAGGAGATTGAGAAAAACCCTCAAGCCCACGCTGTACAGCCCAGCTCCCTTAATCTGTCTCTGTCACCTGTAAAGCAGGGACAGTAACAGAACCCACTTGCAAGACAGAGTGCTCTCATGCCTCAGCCTTGCACTCTACCTGCCCACCAGAGCCTGCGCTGTGAGCTCGCGGAAATGTCAATGCCGGTGTTCCACTCAGGCCAGCCAAGCCAGTCTCTGGGTGAGGAGGAGTCCTGGTGCTTTCTAAAGCTCCTCAGGAGATGCTGTTGCAGCCTGCATGAGGGCCACATTCATGCAGCAAAATGCTTCACACAGTGGCCACACAGGACACTGGTCAGCCAGTTATGCTTTCTACTGCAATGAGGGCCGGTCGCTGCCCCCCTCCATTTTACAGGTGGGAAAACTGAGGTCCTGAGGGAGGAGTGACTCTCACTCATGGCAGTCTATACTGGAACCAGGCCAGAGCTATCTCTGCACAGACTTTTTTTTTTGGTAGCGGGGATCGAACTCAGGTCCTTGCTCTTGCACAGCAGGCGGCAAAACCACTGAGCTAAATCCCCCGCCCTGCACAGACTTTTAAAAAATACCCCAAACCACAAAACACAAAGGGAGTAGATGGGATTTCCTGCATAGAAGTGGTTGGGTGAAAGGAGGAATCTCAGAAAAAGAAAACAAGAGGGGGTGGGGATTCAGCTCAGTGGCACCGCACCTGCCTCATAAGTGCAAGGTCCTGAGTTCAATCCCTGGTACCGGGAAAAAGAAAACAAACAAACAAAAAACAAGAAAAGTAAAAGAAAAAGAGAAGATCTACCAGGTGTGGTGAAGCACACCTGTAATCCTAGTGTTTGGGAGGCTGAGGCAGGAGGATTGCAAGTTCAAGGGCAGCCTGGGCAATTTAGCAAGACCCTGTCTCAAAGTTTAAAAAATTTTTTTTGAAAAAGGGCTGTGAATGTAGCTCAGTGGGAGAGCACTTGCCTAGCATGTGTGAGGCCCTGGGTTCTTTCCCTAGTGCTGCAATAAAGAAAAAGAAAACGGAAAGAAATAAAAAAAGAAAAGGGGTGGGGGAGGGACGATGGAAGAAAAGCCTGCTTTTCCAGACCAGCACTGCTCTGCCTGGCCCTCCATGTCTGACTGCATCTTCCCGCAGATCGCTACCTTCTGAAAAAGGGGTGAGAGCTTAGGGTGCGTGAAGCAGACGGTCGGAAAATGCCACAAATGCCAGCTGCAGGAGGCTGGAGAGGGAGAAAGGGAGGGACTGGCAGGCCGAGGTCCAGCACGGAGCAAACACACTCAGCGGCTCTCGCGGTCCCACAGCGCCCCCTGGTGGAGATGAAGGCAGCCACGGGTCCATAAGGGCCAAGGTGGGCTGGGGCTGGGCAGGAAGGTGAGGCCGGGACACGCCGAGAAAGGTCAGTGCCAGCCCCACCAGGCATTGAGAGGGGCGCCAGGCCCAGCGGTGCCTGGGCTCCCATTTGTGTGAACCTCCCCGAGTGCAGGGTGCAGCCTAAGGGGATTTGTTCGATTCTGGGGCCTGGGTGTCTGGACTCAAGCCCTGGTCCCACCACACTCCTCTGTGGGACCCTGCACTAGTCACTTGACAAGCTTGGGATGTCACACCCCTCCACTGTAACACAAGGATGGTGCTGGGAGGAGTGGGAATTAAATGAGTTAATATTTGCAAGTCCCTAAGACAATGCTGTATGTGTGCTAAATGCTATCTGGGTGCTCAGTAACTAATTGTTCTTCAAAGTTTATACAAACTTTGGTCTCAGCTCCTGAATATAAGTACCTGTGTTTTAATAGAGAAAATATTTGAAATAAAATTACTGACCAATTTATTCACAGGTTGAGTATCCCTTCTCTTGGGACCAGAAGTGTTTCCAATTTCCAATTTTTTTCTTTTTGTACTTTGGAATATTTGCATACACATTATGAAATATCCTGGGAATGGGACCCAAGACTAAATACAAGATTTATTTATGTTTCATATATACCTTTTACACAGCCTGAAGGTCATTTCATAGGATGTTTTTAATAATTTCGGGCATGAATTTTCCACTAGTGCTCTAAATACTTTAGAGTTTGGAGCATTTTGGAGCTCTGATTTTCAGGTTGGGGAAGCTCTACCTGTATGGTACTGACTGTCCCATACCCCCTAAACTGAAGGCATGAGTGTGTCTATCGTTGACTCTGTGGCTCCGGGACCCCTGGCACACTGCAGTTCTCCTGTCAGGCTGATGGGGATGAGGATGCAGGACGTGGAGGGTTACATGTTCAGAGGTCCTGGCTTCAACTCCCCAGTGGGCCACTGTCACCTCAGTGAGCCCCAGTAACCATCCTCCAGATGAGGACAGCGTGGGCTTCACAGTGAGATGGGCATTTGGAGGGCTTGGCACAGTGTCTGGGTCAGAGAAGGGCTTGGTCCACAAGACTGAGCAGAAGCTGGGAGATCTCCTCTCATGCCCACCCTGCGGTGAAGATGGCCAGGGACAAAGGAGGATGGCAGAGAAAGGCCAAAGGACTTGCCAAGGCCCATCGAGGGTCGTGGGCTTCCATGGGGCCCACTCTACATGTCGCCTTGGCTGGTGCTGCCACCTTATAGCTCCCAGGCTAGGGGACGGGGTGGGGTGGGGTGGGGTGGGGAGGGAAAAGCCTGGTGTCTGTACCTGATGTCAGGGTTAGAGTCCAGCCTGCTGGCCTCACACTGCAGCCTGGCCAGGGTGGCCCCACCTTCCTGCTGCAGGCCCAGCAGGCCTGGGTCTCTCAGCACGGCCTCCATCAGCTCCTTGGACTTGCTCAGACACCTGGTGGCCTCCTGCCAGCATAGGGAGGTACCCTGAAGCCCAATCCTCGCTTTCCTCCTGGGCTCCCCACATCAAGGTCAAGCCCAACTTCCCCAGTTCCTCCAGAAAGTCTATTCTTTTATCTCTAATGCCTCTCCTCAAGCCACTCCTCCCCTCATCACCATGGTAACTTCACTGGTCCAAGCTCTATCTCTTGCTGGAACACCCATCCTACCCTCTTTGCTACTGTATCGCCCTGCTGCCCTCTGGCTCCCCCTACAGTCCGTTCTCCACATGGCAACTGAAAAGATAAGTACAAATCCCATCATCCCCTTGCTTAAAATTCTCCAGTGGCTTTCTTACCCACTTACAATGGAACCCCAACCCAGCTCCAGGACCTGGTCTCTGCCGAACTTGGAAGAGCCTTCAGTGCTCTCTTCTTTCTGCCTACTCACTCTGCTTCAAGCTGAACTTCATGTTATTCCTGTGCGTGCCACGCCTTCCCATCTCAAGGGCTTTGCACATGTTTACCTTCTGCCTGGAGCTCCACCCTTCTCAAAAGCTGGCTCTTTCTTGAGCTTCAACCCTCAATTTAAAAAGCATCTCTTCAGAGAGTCCATCCATCTGCTGTTATTCTCAATCTTACTTCCATGGCATCTTGGCACAATCTGTAACTACCTGTCCATTTCTTGGTTTGCTTTTTAATGACCACCTGCACCACTGCACTGTGAGCTCTGCCAGGGCAGAGGCGAGTCAGTCTGACACAGCAGGTGCCCAACAGATATTAGCCAAGTGGATGAATGAAAGACAGATGATTCTGGGCTGGGGATTTAGCTCAGTGGGTTCACCACCTGCTGCACAAGCACAAGGACTCGAGTTTGATCCCCGGTACCAAAAAACCAACCAAACAACCAAACAAACAAAAAAAAAGACAGATGATTCTGCCCACCCTGGCTGTCTCCGTCACTGAGCTCAGTCTGTAGAGTCTGGGGTGTGGTGTGACTTCCCTGCCCCGTGCTCCAGGCTCACCTGCACCCCCCCAGGGGGGTCGCCCTTCTCAAACTCCTTGATGGAAGCCCGCAGCAGAGAGGAGGCCTGGTGAAGCTCAGCAAGGAAAGGATCCACCTTCTGCAGGACAGAGGCCAGAGAGTGTCAGGTCCAGCGGGGAAGATGCTGGACCCACCCCAGAGGACGCAGGGAGGCGTCAGGACAGAGTTCCCAGTTCAGTGTCTCTAAGATGGACGTGAGAATATGCATGTCTTGAAAGTTCCTAGGAAATGATGGTGCTGTCCTGGAGGGCCCCACATTGGACTGGAGCCACTCATGTCAGGATAAGAGAGAGAAGAAGACAGGTCTAAGTCACCCCTGAGGCCAGTAGGGAGACTTTGGGGAGGGGAAAGACAGATTGAAGGCCATATCCTTGGCCTGGTCCCACTTTAGCCCAGCTCTGCTTAGGCTGTGAGGTCTTGAGTAAGTTACTTAGCCTCTTGGACCTTTGCTTCCTCCTCTGTAAAATGGGGATCATCATAGCTCCTGCCTTGTACGGTGTATGAGTATTTGGTGGTTAATTTGTTCGTGGCACTTAGAGCCCAGAGAATACTGGAATTTGTCACTGCCACCAGCTTTATATTCTGGTCCATATAAGAGTTCATGGAGGGCTGAGGATTTAGCTCAGTGGTTCCACCACTTGCCTCGCAAGCGGAAGGACCTGAGTTCGATCCCCAGTACCAAAAAAAAAAGCTCATGGGAAGGAAAGCTTTGAAAGCTGCAGTATAGTTCAGAAGTTACTAGATTAACTGGAGGTCTCTAGAGATGGAAAATGGACCCTGGGAGCAAGTAGGAAAGGAGGCTTCTCAGGATACACCATTGGCAATTTGGATACACAGTCATCCCTTGGCATGGGAGGGGGACAAGTTCTAGGACCCCCACTGATTCCAAGCTCCAAGGATGCTTGAGTGCCTTATGTAAAGTGCTGCAGCATTTGCATACACCCTAGACACAAGCTCCTGTGTACTTTTAAATCATCCCTAGACTGTGTATGATACCTAATGGAATGTAAATGCTATGTAAATAGCTGTTACACTGTATTGTTTAGGGAATAATGACAAGGAGAAAGGCTGTACATGTTCATTCAGCACAGATGCAATTTTTGTTTTTAAATGACTTCCGTCTGCAGTTGGTTGAATCCATGGTTGCAGAACACACAGATGTGTTGGGTGGACTGTCCAGCCTTTTCAAACCCAGGCACAGCTGTAAAAAGAGGCTCCCCTAACAAAAAGCAAATATACCACCATGTAAGACTGGTAGTATAGGCCAGCGGTTCTCAATGGGGTTGACTTTGCATCTTGGGGACATTTGGCAGTGCACAGTGACATTTTTACTGTCATCATTGTTAAGGACAGGCCAAGGATGCTACTAAACATGCCCTGGAGCACAGGACAGTGCCCTATGTGAGACAGTGACCTGGCCTCAGCCCTAAAAAGGCTGTGTTTGGAATTGGGCACTTGGTGGGAAGGGCCCTGGATGGACGTGTGCAGGTGCTGTGTTCCATGTGCTTTATGCTGATGGTGTTCACGTGCCCTTGTGCAAGCCACCCCCACTCTGTGCCCTCGTGTGAATCTGGGAACAAAAGACCCCTGGTAGGGTAGTGGTGGGGAGGAATTGCGGCCAGGAAGGATTTGTTTGTTTCCTCCCACCAACAGGAGGATGCATATCTGCCCCCCACTTCGACCCTGAGCTCCCAGAGCTGTGTGGGTCCACAGAGCAGATGCCCATAAATCTATTTTCGGTTAACACAGACAGCTCAGAGCATTGCCAGACACTCTTCTAAGCTCTTTATCCACATTGACTCAATCCTCACAAAAAATCCATAAAGAGGTGATACTATTACCCTCCTATTTCACGGACGAGGAAACTAAGGCTTAGCGATGTAAGTAGCTTACCCAAGGTCACACAGCAGAGCTGGAGTAGAACCCAAGAAGTCTGACCCCAGAGCCTGAGCTCTTACTCATTCCACTCTGTGCCTTCATTTCAAATTTTTGTTGAATTACTGTGTTTGAATCCAATGGGGTTGATGAATCCAGGTGGCAGGACAGTAACAGGAGGAAGAAAAAGAGTGAGAGTCAAGGGCTAAAGGCTGTGATGGTAGACACCTGGAAGAACTGCACCCACTCGCTGTGGGAGTAGGGGAAGGGGCCTTCCAGGGCTGCAGGCAGCTGGCTGGGGTCCACATGGTGGCTGAGGGCCTTCAGTGAGGCCAGCACCTCCACCTGCAGGCAGAAGAAGTGAGTCAGGAGGTCCAGGGAACTCTGTGAAGACTGATGTTTGAGAAGGTCCTTTCTCCATCTCTGCCCTGGCACCAGTCCAGCTCTACAAGCTCAAAAAATCAAAATTCAGAACCAGACCCTCGTTAAGAAATGGCAGATACACAACCACCCTTCCAACCTGTGCCCCAAACAGACATCATTAATCAATTGCAGCACTTGCTCCCTCTGAGCTTGGTTCTTTCCCAACACAGCTCTCTGGGAAATAACGAATTGATCAAAGCTGGCTCTGTGACGAGACTTCCCTATAAGCCTTGGACTGCTCTCTGGTGACCCCTCAAGGTACTGCCTCCTCACTGGATGGATGGGAAAGGTCACCATTCCTAACAGTGTCTCCTAAGACATGGAGAAGTGACTAGGTGATGGTTTCTCCCATGTAGTGAAGTTCAGATTTATGCTGAGAATAGCTCGGAGACCTAGGGCTGGGATGGGGTTTCCAACCTGTCTGTCATCCCTGCTACTCAAAGTGTGGCTTGTGGGTCAGCAGCACCAGCATTGCCTATGCACACATTAGAAATGCAGGTGCTTGGTCCTGCCCCAGCACTACTCCGCTCCCCACAAAGGAGGCTGAACCTCAGTTTTAGAAGTTGCTTTCTTGGCAATCAATCTGGAAGTTCTAAGCACACTCAGGTTTGAAAAACACATCTCTAGCTCACACTGTGCCTCCTTAATTAACCTGGAGAAAGAAGGAGACCTTGTGAGTCACTTCCCAAAGTGGGGCAGGGCTGGTGCGCACATTCATTCTCATAGGACATGGTACTAATTAAAGGAAGCCACAGGCTCTTTCCCAGAAAGTTCCAAGTTGACCACATTTGTATTAAGTAGAGATAGAAATTCAGGCAGAGGCAGCTGAGGCACTGGGCCCTGAGTCAGGAGACTCCAGCTCTGTGACTGGCTTGCTGGGTGGCTTTAACCTTCAGTTTCCCCATCGGAAAAGAGGGGGGGAGGTTGACAGAAGAAGCTTTTCAAGTAGGTCTCCTGCCATGTGCAATTCTCAGTCACACGACAGTATCCTCCAGGAGTTGTTGGGATGATGACAGAGACATATGAAGTATGATCAAAAACTAAAGTGAACATGGAAATCAAAATAATTTATTACAATAAAAGACACATTATCATCAGTTCCCCCCCAAAGTATTCCCCTTACTTTGAACACACTTATCCCATCATTCTTGCCACTTTCTGAAGATGTTCTGGAAGTCCTCTTTTATGTCTTTAGTTGCACTATCATGGCTGCCTTGATGTCCTGAATTAATTGAAAACATTTACCTTCCATGGTCATTTTGACTTTAGGGATGAACCAGAAGTTGCACAGTGCCAAATCCAGTGAATCAAGTGGATAAGGACATACCATAATGCTTTTATGAGGCTGCCTTTCCATTGGATGGCCCTTGGCAGCAACATTCACTGTGTTTTGAATCTCACCTTGTAATGGCACTCATGGAAGACTTCCAGAACTGCTTCAGAAAGTGGCAAGGATGATGGGATAAGAGTGTTCAAAGCAAGGTGGGAGTTGAGGGGGGTTAACTGCAATGTGTCTTTCACTATAATAAAATTTTTAAAATTTAAACATTCACCATCTATTTTGCTTGTGCCTCATAATCCACTGATTGATTTGGTGACACCTGCATTGGAGGCAGGACTGGACAGGCAGCACCGGGCCTTGTGTTTCTTTCCCTACACTAGATCGTTTAAAGGCCTCTTCCAGCTCATTATTCCTGCCATTCTTCTTGCCCCTTCCCTCACTCAGCTCCACCCAGCAAGTCCCCTCCCATTCCCCACTCTGCCTCTGCTCACCTGGATGTCAGGGGACACCTGCAGCTGGACAGCATCCTCATTTTCTCCCAGGATGAGCAGTGCGCTGAGGGAGGCCAGAGCCACAGCCTGCCAGAGAGAGCCACTTCAGGGCCACCCCACCAAGCCCTCATGAGCTCCTGCCCCCCACGATGCAGCAAGTGGGCCCCAGCACAGTGTGGGTTTCCCCATTGCCAAGCTTTTGTGTGATATGTTTAGAGAGGGAGCCACTGCAGGTCAAGAAAGCAGCAGATCCAAGCTTCCTTTCCAGATGTCGCAGCCCCAGTGCCTCAGTTTGCCCATCTACACAATGAGGAGGTCAGTTCGTGAGGGAGGCTTCTCCAAATCTCATCTACCTTGCTGCCTGTAATGCCAACTTGGGAACCTCTTCCATTCATGAGATCTATTTGAGCCACAGGGACTGGCCGAGGGCTGCACATCTGAAGTAATCAGGGCTAATGGACACCAAGAAACCTCTGCTGGGACCTCTGGAACTTTTACTCTTTCCTGCTGCCTTTAAGTGAGATCATGGCTATTTAGAGTTGCTGGGAATCATACTGGCACCAAGCAGGGCAGGTGGAATTGTGGAAGAATAGTCCCCTCCCGGGACAGGGTCACAAATGGAGAGAGGAACCAGGTCTGGTGACAATATTTGAGCCCTTGGATCAAGCAGTACCTGAAGTTGGATTTGACTCCTGCACGGTCTGTCTAGCTACAATCAGTGAACTCCCTTTGTCTTTAAGTCTGCTCCCTCACGTTTTCTGTTTGTTGCCACTAAAAGTCCCTGGTTCTGAGCTGAGCCCCACGGTTCTTGGCAGGTCAAAGTCCCCTGGTGACCCCAGGACTTGGTGGAACTCCACCTCCCACTCACCTGGGTGGCCTGCAGGGCGCTGACCAGAGCAGGCGGTGGGGGCTGTTTCCTGGCATCAATCACAACCACCAGCCCCTTGGCTTTATCTTCTGGCCTGTGGGTAGGAAACACAAGTAGCAGTCTTGCTGGGTAGCCTGGGGTTCACTGGGCAGATGGGCCTAGTAGCAGACAGGGAAACTGACTGCTGGAAGCCTTGCTTGATTGCTGAACTGCTTCACTCTACAAGACCAAGTTCCAGTGCCCCTTGCAGGAAGCCCTCCAGGACTTCTAGAGATCTCATTGCCTCCAAACAGCCATATCTCCCAAGGGCAGTTTCTAATTGATGAGCCATTAGTGACCCAATTTCCCTGAACAATGACTGGGGACAATAGAGGTCATGTGACATATCTCTGCCCAATGAGATGGGAGGAGAAGTGGCTGGGGCCTTGGGAGGAAGATGTCCTCTCCTTTAAAAAGTTCTTACAGGGCTGGTAAAAAAAAAAGTTCTTAGAAAGAGCTAAAGACAGAGACTTAGGATGCTATATTTCCTAAGTGGTAAGATGTTTTGAATTGGAATTTTGGTGACTTGTAGCCAAAACACTTCAGCTGATTCAGCTTCATGAGCTGGGTGGGGTTAGAGTAGGCTACCCTGCAGTGGTTCCTCAGGATTTCCCAGCCTGGCCCAACCACCAGGACTTGTCAAAATACTCCACCCCCACACCACCCCCTGATGTTTGGTTAGCAGGTAGCGGGTGGGGCAAGGGGTCTGAGTGGGGCTGTCTATGCCCTTGGCCAGTCTGATGATTGGAGATTTTGGGGAAATAACTCCCAACTGCCTTCAAGCCTTGCGATCACCCAGCTCACAGACAAAACCGGAAGTGTCCATTGGGTTGCAGAGCTGTGGCACTGCCCTTAGTATCTGGTGACCTGGGTGAGTTGCTGTCTCTCTCCCAGTCAAATGAACACTAATTGTGCCAGCCTGGTGGTGCTGTGTGTGGACTGCTGAGTTTGGTAAAGCTCCCAGCCACTGCATAGAGTGAGAGGGATACAAATGTTTGCTGCTCCTACTGTCCTCAAAGGGGAAACTGAGGCACAGGGAGACATGATGGACCGGGAGAGGCGGCTCTAAGGTCTCTGACTTCACCTCCCCACCCCAGCCGTCCCTATGTCTGTGCTGGAACAAGGGTTTGTTTGCAGACCCATCTCTGCCACCACCCTGGAGGCCCCTGGAGGTTAGGGCCCCTTGTGAGGAGCCCTTGGGTCCCTGGTCCCACACAGCATGAACCAGGGCCCTGGGCAGGTGCCCAGCCAATGTCTGCTCAGAGCACAAGAGGGAAACCAGCCCAGCATACAGGAACCTAGTGGGCACCGCACCTCACAGTTTAGTGATCGGTCCCCTCACCCCTGCCACCCGAGGCCCCATTTGTCCTTAGAGTGCACTGGTCATCTCCGTACTAGGCAAGCCTCAGAGAGGAGAGGTTACTGCCCCAATGTCACACAGCAAGTCAGTAGGGTTCCTGGGTTCTCTCAACTACAGTGGCCACTTCGCAGCACTGCGAAGGGGATCCCATCTCCCCTTCTAGAAAAGCCATTCTGCCTTGGAAAAAAAAGACAAATCTCAGGGGCCAGCGGGAGCAGTGATGGCAGAGAGAAGGTACCAAAGGGTTCCACCCCTACCCCAGCAGAACTCTAGGCTGGGCCGGGGGGTCTACAGCTGCAGTCCCGAGTGATGGCACCCCAAAGCTGTCCTGGCTGGGACTGTCTCCAAGGAGAAAGTGCCCCTTCTGGTCTGTCCAACGTGCAGTCTTCATGGAGGTGAGGGTGGGGGTGGAGAGGAATCAGGGAGTTGGAAAGAGTCACCCAGGTCGCCATCTTTCACTCACATTCATTCTTTAATTCTCTCACTCATTCATTCCCTCTCACTTTCATTTATTCACAGATGTTTGTAATTCAGATAACAGCTCAGTTATTATCACCTTCTCAGGGAAGCCTTCCCTGATTTTCCAGCTGAATTTGGCTTTCTCACTCTTCCCAGTACAACAGGGGTTCTCAAAGTGTGGTCCCCCCAGGCCAAACTTATTAGAAATGCAAATTCCAGGCCCAGCTCGGCTGAATCAGAAACACTGTGATCTGGTTATCCAGCCCCAGTGACTCGCTCAAGTTTGAGAACCACGGATGCCCAATATCTGTTTTGTGCACCACATTAGCTTTCCTGAAAGGCACCTGTCCATGGTGGTTTCTTGCGAACTGTCCCTCTCTCCCATCAGCCTGGGCTGGAGCCTGTCCTGCCTTCCCCAGCATCTGGCTCGGGACTGGCTCTGGGGACACCCAGCTGGATGGGCGGACACAGGGCCTCTCCACTCGGCCTGGTCAGGAGCTCTGGGCTGAGCGGGTCCAGGAGGGGATGGAGTGGTCAGGGTGACCCAGGTCCTCACCTGGGGATGCTGCACAGGTAGGACAGCAGCTTGGTGATCTCCGAGGCTGTGCACCATGGTGCTTTCCAGGCCTCCTCTGCAGTGTACACCAGAAGAAGAGGCCGCCCTGCCCTGTCCCGACCACCTGGAGGAGAGAGAATGCACATGAGCAAGTAGAACTCAGGTGGAACCCTGGCCTGTAGGAATCTCCTCTGTGGGTTCTAGGCCTTTACCCATCCAATCCCTCTGTCTAGAATCCCCTTACTTTCCTTCTGGGAACTCTGAACTCCTTCCTATTCATCCTTCAAAGACCTAGCTGAGAAGCCACTTCCTCAGAAAAGTCTTCTTTGAGTTGTTTCTCTACACAGAGGCAGCTCACTCTCCTTAGAACTCCCTCTGTAGAGGGCACCTTGGGAGGCAGAGCTTGTGGAATGAGTTCTGAGGTCGCATGGACAGGGCCCTGGCTCTGCCCTGTCTCTATGTGTGTCTTTGGGCAAGTTTGTGCCTCTCTGACCTCAGTCTCATTTGTTAGATGAGACAAAGAAAATACTGAGCTGCTCAGGTTTCTCTGAGGATGGAATGAGCAGTTCCTGAGAACGCTTAGTACACGGCAAGGGCTGGATGAATGAAGTCATGATAAACCAACATCATCTCTGTTCCCATCCCAGCCCACCGCCTGGTCTCTTACTCTTGCAGACTTTCAGCCTGGGTTCCCAACAGGCTGTGTTTTGTTCCCAGGACCTAGGCTGTGGGCCTCACTCTCTCCTCCAGAAGTGAGCACAGTGGCCGGCCCCGCAAACTGGTACACTTGTCTCTTTTGTCACCTGAGGCCCCACCAGAATGGCTCACCTGTCACACCTCAGTGTGCTCGACCCTCCCCACCTCGCACCCTCACTCATCCTGGTTGGCTTCCAAGTCCACCCTTCCCTACTTTCTCCATCTGGTGAAACCACTTCTGCTCCCAATGCCCACCAAGATGCGACCTCCTCCAGGAAAACACCCTACTCCCTACCCTCTATAGAAGCCTGTCCCCACCCCAGGCTCCCAGGCACACGTAAGCCTGTCTGAGACCCTGGGGAACTGAGAGCCCCTCCAGGGTGTTCTCAGTGGCCAACTGCTTGCTGCCTCCTGCACTCAGCACAAGGCCTGATCAGATCGAGATCCCTGCGATGGGCTGACCAGTGACGGAGGGTTAGAGCAATGCTTCTCAAATTCCACGTGCCCGGATCTTGTTGGAATGCAGACTCTGAGCAGCAGGCCTGATTCTGCATCTCCCCAGGCTCCAAGGTGACACCAAGGATCAGTACCTGGACCACACTTTGAATAGAATGAGGCCATTTTGTGGGTCTGGTTCCCCACCAGGCGCTTCCTGATCAGGGCTCTGCATACAGCCAGTATTGGCTGCTGTCCATCTGATGACCCCACTGCCCCAGATGTTGCCCTTGCCTAACTGTTGGTGCCAGAAACAGATCATCAGGGCCTCAGAAGCCTAACTCAAGACACTGACGTCCACATTGGGCTATGAATCAGGCATCTCAGGTAGAAATGGGGAGCACAGCTTCAGGGTTGAGGGGTGAATAGGGTATCACCTACAACCACTAAAAACTCAACTAATCTCCAACAAGGAAACAAGGAAAAAGACAACGTCCCCCAGGGGCTGCAAAGAGACAGGACAGTGCCCAGGGTCCTGCAGAGATGTATGAAGTAAAATAGAATTGCAGGATAGTTTCCAAAAAGCACTGGGCTCTCCTGTTCCCAGACCTTAGCATATGCTGTCCCCTCTGACTGGAACCCTGTTCTAATACCTGGCTAACTCATACTCTATGACTGCACTTTATTTACTCCACAAAGCCTTCCCAGACCTCTCCCTACCAGAAGCCTGGGCCAGGGACCCCAAATCTGCTCCCACAGCCCCTGCCCTTCCCTATTGTCAAAATACATTATGTTGCTGTGACCTATTGAATGTCCTCTACCACTAGACTATAGGTTTCGTGAAGGGAGAAAGCACATCAGACTTGTTCCCTAATAAATCCCCAGGGCTCAGTAAATATTTATTGAATAAAATTAAAAAGGAATAATAACACGTTCAGTATTGGATGCTGTTAGTGCTCTCGCCAAAAGCCACCCAGGCAGGGTGCTCATGCCCCAGAGGCTGGAAGTAATGGCAATAAATGGCTCACAGGTGCCTGCTCTCTGAAGAACTGCCCTTGGGTGGACTGGATCACTGGCTTGCCCTGCAGACGTGTCCCAGGCTGCTTTAGTTGATGGCTGACAGACCCAAGATCTGTCTGCAGTTAATGACTGACACCCCAGGATCAGTTTACAGTTGATGACAAACTCAGGATCAGTTTACAGTTGATGGCTGACACCCAGGCTCAGTCTGCAGATAATGACTGACACACCCAGGATCAGCTCACAGTGAATGACTGACCAATCCAGTTGTAAAAAACAAAGCCAGCCCCCTATACCTTAAGATGGAGCCAACTGGACAGTGTGATTCATGCTCCAGAGCTCCCCCTGGGATGAGACTACATCCTTGCTCATTCTTTCTGCTGCACTGTCCTGCTTCCCTCCTCTCCTGGGATCCCTCCTCCAATAAATCACATTCCCAAGGATCCATGTCCCAGCTCTACTTCTAGGAAGCCCAACAGCCACCTTGGCTCTCACTGAAATCTGATGGATGGATGGTTGGATGGATGGATGGACTGATGAACAGATGTACAGGTAGATGAACTGATGGATACCTAGAAACTGTTTTCATCTCATCCAAATCCTTCATGGCAAGATGAGGAAACTGAGGCCCAGAGAAGAAACTCTGGCCTTCTGGGCTTTTTTGGTGTCCTCCTCGCCCACCAGTACCTGAGGATGCTCTGGGATTTCCAGCTACCCCCATCCCCACTCCCACCGGCCCCTGCTAGAACCTGGCAAGCAGGCTATCCTGGAGTGGAAGACCTCAGCATTCATGGTCCTAATCCTGGGCTCAGGCCCTGGGGGCTCCTCCTCCAGGCCAGGGCCTCTTTCAGGGGGGCCTGCCGCAGCTTCTGGGAAGCCAGCCTTCTTCCCAGACAGTAGGTCTGAGTCAGCAACAGGGCCAGATGTTTTTGTCTGAGTTGTTCCATCTGGGACAAAGCAATAACAAAGAAAAGGATGTTAAGCAGAAGATGGATTTTCTGGGGGGAATCTAACAGTCATTGATTTCCTATGAGCCAGGCATTGTGTGGGCTCCTTACTTCCAGTATCTCTCTGAACCATCAAAGCATCTCTGTGAAGTAGGTGAGAACCCTGTGGTACAGATCTGAACGCTGAGATGTTAAGTACTTGGCCAGGGGTCACACAGCCTTTTTCAATTCCAGACCCGTGAAACTTCCAGGCCCTTAACATGCTACACTGTGTACTAAACCAATGAAACTGAGCCAGCCCAGGTGGATCCCTGTCCCTCACAGCCACAGCCACCTTGTACCTGACCTCATCCAGTTGCTATTGCTCAGTGGAACATGTGGGCATCCTACCTTTCTCTAGGGGCTTAGCTCGGTGTGGCTTGGGAGAGTACAGTGAACACAGAACTTTCCAAGGCCTGTCATGCTGGAGTGAAGCTCTGTCCTGGGGCACAGGGGATCGCCTCTGCCCCTTCAAGAAGGAGAATTTGAGACCAGCAGTGTGGGACCCAGAGGAGGAAGAAGAGGAGGTGTTCTGACTAGCATGGGCCATGGGCTTGGGAAGTCTTCTGTCTCCCTGCTTGGTCTTCTCCACCTTGATTTCAGAGGCTGGACCTAAAGGAAAAGCTGGGGACAGGCGGGGAGAAGATGCTTGTCTTGGTCCAGGCCTGAGCTGGACCACAGTCTCTGGGTTTCCCAGAGGTCCTTGCATCTTGGAGGTAGCTGGCTCTTCTGAGACACCTGCCCAGAGGCCAGAGGCATAGTCCAGTGGCTCCTTAGGAACACTAATGTAGGGCTGTCGCTCTGAGTTGTGGGAAAGCCCTTTATGCTTGACTTTTCTCTCCAATCCCAAAATACAGGGCTCCTCCTCTGAGTTTGCTGGCTTTGCACAATCCCAGTTTTGCAAGGAAGACCCCCCATCAGGATCTGAGAGAGCCAATGTCCTTTGAGACAGAGGAATCTCCCTAGTCCCACATAGTTCCTTTAGTGCCCCCAAAGTACACCCACTGGATGCCTCTACTCCCTCCCTGGGAGACTTTCCTCTATTTTCTTGGGAAAAGTCCAGGAGAGCCACATAGTCTCCCTCTAAGGCCTGGCTGAGCCCACTGTCCATCTTGAAGGCCACCTCCCCAGGCTTGGCTTGCTCCACCTTGATGAGTCCCGGATACTTGCTCCTAGGTGTCCTACCCTTATCCTTGACTGAATTCTGGGCCAGAAGCACCTGGCTGCCTGAGGAGCTGGCCGGGTGCAGCTCCTGGGAGCTGCTCAGATCAAGTGCCTCCAGTGGAAGGGAGTCCCAGGCAGGTGAAGGGACCATCATTGCCTGGGACCGACCATCCACAAACTCTGGGCTGGTGATCTTGGCCCAAGGCACAGGGGCAATCCCATTCTTTGAAGCCACCAGGCAGTTGTGCAAGGGTCTTCCCTCAAAGTCACTGTTGATGGCCTCCAGCCACTCTTGAGTGAAAAGCAGAGGGTGGGATGACTCGGGAACAGCCTTCTTGTCCACTGTACGGAGGTCCAAGGAGAGGCATTTGATCATCATGCTGACAGATTGCTCCTCCCGGGGCTCCACTTGGAGGTAGAAGTCACCCTGGCGCAGTAAGAGGGGATTGAGTGGAGCCAAGTGGACCACAACCTCATCCTGCAGGCAGAGTGGCCAGCCCTCATGCATGAAGAGGCGGTGGGTGTAGGGAGCCTGCAGAGGGAAGGGACACATCAGGATCTCGCCCGCAGATCTGCTTCCTTCCCTCTCCCACATGGAATCCTGGACACAGTGAGGACTGTGGGAGGCAAGAGAGGTGCCCAGGATGTGGCACTGAGGAGGGCCTCACTCTCAGGGCTGGGCAAGGGCTGCCTCTCTTTCCTCACCCTAGTCTTGGCCCTGACCTTGAAAACAGCCTACTGACCCAAGGGAGGACACTCTGAGAGCAGGTGCTATTTAGCAAGTGCCTGTCCCATGATGATCTTCTCGCTCTACTCATGCCTCCTCCTCTTGGCCCCGAAACTTCTCCCAACCCAGTTCAGGCCATGGCCCTCCACTGTAAGCCAGGGATGCACCGGGTTGAAGGTCTAAATAACTACTCTGTGGCCATTACTTAGCTGCTTGGAGTCTTTGTTTCTCTATCTGCAAATAGGAATAATAAATATGTCAGTACTGGTGGGTTAGTATGAGGATTAGGTGATATGAAAACCAGTACAACGCCTGGCATATAATAGGTAAATGTTCAATAAATATTAATTCCTTCTCCTTTTAACAACACTTGTCCTTTAAAAAATTGTGGGAATTTTCAGTTAAAATACAAAAAGTCATTTGCTGCTTTTATTTCCTCCTCTAGTTTTAAGTAGAGCAGGTATAGCAATACCTGAAATAGGAACCATACTGAATGAGAAGCCAGATCTGGCCCTGCCACTATACCAGGTCACTTTGAAAAAGCCACTTCACTTTTTCATTCCAGGATTGAATGTTAATCATTTATTTATTTGTTATTTATTTAATTTCCTATTAGTGGGTAAGAACATGGCAGAAGAGGCAAAACATATATATATATATATATATATATATATATATACACATATATATCAGACAAAGGAGCAAGAAATTCTCAAATACACAGACACAGCAAGTTGCCCTGGGGCAGGCCAGACCTGAGTGACCCCTGTCCATGGGGCTGCATGGAACAGTGTTAAGCAGTGACAAGAAACTGTACCCAACTATTCCTGTCTGGCTTTTGGCTTCAGTAAGTCCCAGTTTTACACAACTTGGATGCATGTGTAGAAGACCCTCAGAAAGTGACTAAGGGAACAGGTGTTTCCTGACATTATTAATTGAAGAAAGAGTGAGATCTGACCGTGTTTGTCCCCAAGGTGATAAACCAGCTCCTAGCAGCAGCTCTGCAGATCTGGCTGCCCCCAGAACCTTCGTGTCCATGATCTTTCCTGAGTGGGAGTGATGCCTCCCCTTTCATAACAGCCCCCGTGTTTTACAGCATGCCTTCCCCACCTTCTCATAGAATGAGACTAAACAGACCAGCCTGGATTTTGCAACCAACAAAGCACCAAGGAGGTGACAGCTGTGCTTGTCCTGTTTGACTTGTACTAACTCAGGCTGCTCAAGCATTATTATTCTCATTTCCACATGTGGCCGCTGAGGCTCACAGAGGGGAAATAGTTGATTCCGAGTCAGCTGAGAAATAGCAAAAGCAGGACTGTGCCTACTTCTTCTCATGGGAGTGTGATATGTCTGTCCCCAAACCTGGTAGGCTGCATCTGAAGGTGGGTGTCTCTGGGTGATGGAGTCAGAGAGCAGATCTTGAGCTGGCACTCTAATTTCCAATGGGCAAATGAGGAAGCTGGAGAAAACCAGTGACAGCTACCTGCACTTGCTGCTGCCAGGCTCCGGGCCAGCTGTGGTGTCATCTGCATGTTAGCCTATCTTTTATTAAAATTCACACAAGGAAACTGAAGCTCAGCGAGGTGACATGGATCCCCCAGGTTCATGGTGATGAAGCCTGGATTTGAAAGTGGGCACCTAACACCCAAGCCCCTCTTGTGAGTCCCACACTGCACCTTCCTGCTGAAGTGACATGAATTTGCCTGTAATTACAGCCAAATTGGATTTGCCTATAATTAAAAATGAAAGTACAGGAAGGCTGTGACCATGTCACTAAGAGAATTGAGGGAGGGAGCACAGCAAATGTGATTTTAATGGCCCAGTACAGGAAATGGTGGTTGTGTGGCTTGTCCAGGAGAGGAAATGGGGATAGAGAGGCTTTGCATGAAATAATTCCAGCCCAGAGGTGGCTGCACATGGTTCCATGAAAAGTTCCTGTTGGAGAAGCCTATAGTACCAATTCCTGTGCACTGAAAATCCCTAGGTGCCAGGTTCTGTGCTGTGCAGATTGAACAGATGATCTCTCTTCCACCTGCTCCTGGCCATCTCCATCCTGGTTCCTGAACAACATACACAGTCCCCACCCTTACTTTGCTCCTCATCAGCTATGTCCCAGACAGGCAGGGAGCAATCCAGGAAAGGCCTAAGAAACTCTGTGGGGGTCTTGAGATAGAGTGGCAGAGGGTGGGTATTAAACAATAGCAGTACAGGGAACAGTTGGCAAACCTGTGAGGAGTGTGTGCAACACCTGTCCTGGGCTTCTGAGGGTTTGATCCCCTCAGAGATGTCCCCACCTTTTTCGGAAGTCTCATCCCCTCACCACAGAGGCAGACAGGCACATGACTCAAGTCTGGCCAATGCTACTGCTCCGTTCCTCTGGCCATAGTGTTTGGTCTAGAAATGGACATGTGATTCAAGCCTGGCCAATCAAGATCTTTCCTTGAGGTGTTTTTTATTTGTTTGTTTGTTTGTCTGTCTTGGTGGCACTGAAGATTAACAATGAGTTTCATCTATAGCCCATTTTTAAAAATTTTTTAAATTGTGAGATAGGGTCTTGCTAAATCACTAAGTTGCCCAGGCTGGACTTATTTATGATCCTCCTGCCTTAGACTCCCAGAGTTCTGGGATTACAGGCATATGCCACCATGCCTGGCTCCTTGAGATTTCTCTATCTGCAGCTGCTGGGGAAGAGTTTTCCTTTCCAGGGCAGGAAGTAATCTTAGAGCTTCCATGGGTTCAGATTTGGAGCACCCAGCCTGGAAGAATGATGCTGGCAAGCAGGGAGAAGGGATCTTCAGTTGTTTGACAGGTGAATCAACTCAGGTCTGGTCTAAGGGAGGATTCTGTCATTTCTGGCCAGCAAGTTTTGCCTAAAATATTTTTCTCTCCTCTTTGCCCCAGAAGAAGCCTCCTTGACATTTGAGTTTGAAGGGATCTCCAGGGACAAAAGCAAGAGTCCTGATGCCTGAGGGCTCCAGAGAAACTCTGGCATATTCTCTGCTATTTCTGTGGATGCTGCTCCATTTGGGCCAAGGCAGCCTGGTGATGACCACATCCCAGCCCCAAGAAGGCTCCTCAGTTCCAGGGAGACCCCAAGGATGCCTATCTGTAGGCCTCCCTTCCTGCTGGTGCAAGAACAGATGCCATTGACCCCAAGATATCAGAGGGTAAAAGGCCAGGTGACCCTTCTGCTTCATTTGGGAATCACTTGGAAAACCACCCCACATCTTCAGTTTTGCCTGTGAGACATGACACACAGCAGCCCACCTCCTTCCCTGCTCCCCTCCAGCCTGGCGAGCTTCTGGGCGAGCTTGGCCCCTGGCTCTGCATCCCCTCCAACTTACACAGGCAGCTTCACGCACTTGCTCACACAGGCGCTTGGCAGGGATCAGGAAATCCAGGAGGAAGCTCAGCCCGTCCCCCTGGAAGTCAGAGTCCAGCAGCCGGAACACCTGACTCAGGACAATGGGTGCCGTGGACTCAAAAGGAGGGTAGAGGCTTGCCAGGGCGTGCTGGATGGCTGCATCCAGCGATGGAGGGTCCTGTGGGGAACAAGAGGAGAGGAATGAAAGTAATAGCAACAGTGATAAAAAGGCTAGTGGTGGGCCAGGGATTTAGCTCAGTGGTGCCACCACCTGCCTTGAAATCGGGAGGTCCTGAGTTTGATTCCCGGTACCAAAAAAAAAAAAGGCTAGTGGTCATTACCTGTGGCCTTCCAGGCCCCACATCAATAAAGCCCCTGCTAAGTCTCTAACCTTCTCTTCTACCACCTCCCATCACTTGCCCCTCCAGCCACAATGGCCTCCTTTCCTATTCCTCAAATATACCAGGTACAATCCCAGCTCAGGGCCTTGGCACAGGCTGTTGGTTTTAGTTAAATGCCGTTCCTCAAGACACCCTCATGCCTCACCTGCTGCAAATGCCATCTGTTAGTCTGATGAGGAATAGAGGAACAGGAGGAGCCATAAGGGTCAGCATCCAAGGGAAAGAAGTCAGTCCCCCAAATCCCATCATCTGGCTGACCTACAGCTTAAAGGTGGCCAGAACAGATCAGGCCCCCCTGGTCCACATGCAGATGTACCAGTGGTGCTAAGTGATTGTTTCATACCACTGAGTTTGGAGTGGTTTGTTACACAGCAATAACTGACAGATCCAAGCCAGAGCTCCAGATGCATATACCCAGCTGCCTCCTGAACGGCTTCCCCTAGCTGTCACTCAGGCACAGACCATGAACACATCATACCCAACTCAGCAACTTCTCAAACCTGCTCCTCGAATCCCTCCCCAATGATGGCCCCATCCTGGCAGACTCTAAGGCTCTGCCTCCTTCAGCTGCTTCTCGACTCACCAACAGCCTTCAGCCATGCCCCATGCAGTTTCCCTTCCTCCAAGAGCTCACTCAATACTCAGTACTCTCCATCCTCCGGCCCTGCCCAGGCTGGGTCTCCACCATCTCTTCCAGGAAATTGTCTCTTCCTTGGTCACCAGCCCCTCATCTTCTTCACTCCAGCCATCCTCCACAAGGACGCCAGAGTGACCTTTCTCCAAAATAAACCCGACCTCGTCAGAGCCCTGCTCAACACCCCTCAAGCTTCCTGTTGCCTCCAGGAAGCATCCAGCTCCCAAGCGTCCGGCTTCCTAGGGTCTGGCCACTGTGCTCAGCCCTGTCTCACAGCCCCTCTCCAAGCTTTGGCCACAGTGGCACCAGTGTCCCCTCATTCACCTCCAGGCCTTTGCACATTCCTTCCTCCTGAGTGCCTTCCTCTTTCCCTGCCTTCTCACCTGCCCAGCTCCTTGTTCGCTAGGGCTCAGGTCATTCCTCAATTCCTCCAGGTCTTCTCTGACCTCAAACCTCCCTCCACATGGCTCAGGGCTCAGGCGTTCCCTTTCCTGAGCTCTTCTCTTCCAGTGCCCCTATGCTAGCAGCTCCCACTCTGATGGCTGCTCCCCAAGGGCAGGTGCGCCAGGCAGAAGAGCCCTGAAGATGCCTACATTCTAATTTCTGGAACCTGTGGCTGTATTACCTTGCAGACAATGGCAGACTGAGGTTGCAGTTAGAATTAAGATTGCTAATCAGCAGGCAACACAACAGAGAGATTCTCCTGGACTCTACAAGTGGCCTGTTGTACTCCCAAAAGTCCCCAAAAGCAGGAGAGTGAGAGGGAATGTGACTATGGAAAGCAGGATTACACAGATGCCGTGTGCTGGTTCTGAACATGGAAGAACAGCCAAGGAATGTGGGCAGCTCCTAAAAGCTGGAAAAGGCAAGTAAATGGATTCCCCACTAAGAGCCTTCAGAAAAGAATGCAGGCCGGCTCTCACCAGAATCTTAGCCCCACAAGACCCATGTCAGCCTCTGGATCTGGAGAACTGCAAGATAATAAAGCTGTGTTGCCACAGGCTTGTACGTGTGTGATCACTGTCACAGCAGCAATAGGAAAATACAGCGCACACTGGCTCCTCTTACCCCATGAGTCCCTATACCTGCCCAGGGGCTGGCACAAAGCAAGTGCTCAGTACATTGTGGAGCAGGATGAACCTAGTGTCCTTCCTTGAGCCACATTTTCCATCTATAAAATAGGCAAGCTGGACAAGGCCAGAAGTTTGCAATAGCTGCAGCAATGAGATCCAAGGATTCTGACTTTCAACTCTTAAAGAAACTAAAGGAAGCCAGGCTGAGAGCCCTCTGGCTGAGGGGCTTAGAGGGTGAAAATGAAGAGAGACCCCTCCCCAAGAGGCAGAGCTTACTAGGTGGGAAGGGTCACCTTTCTGAATGAGGCTTTGAAAGACAGACAGAAAAATAGAACAGGGACCTTGAGTAGGAAGATGTGGTTCAATACAGCAAGACTGTCTGGAGGGCACACTGCAGAGGCCCAAGTCCCTCTCTACCTGTGGCCCATGCAAGGCCAGGCCCTCCCTCACAATTGGCAGGTGAATGACTGAAGGAAGGAATGAATGTCTACAGCCCCGTTCTGAGGAAAGAGGGTCCTGGCCATGGTGTGGCAATGGGCAGACAGGTGACCTGCTGACAGGGACTTGATGTCCACAGTGCACGTTCCCAGAAGGGGCTTCAGTGTGGCAGGACAGGGAAAGGCTCATCCAGCCTGGTGGCCTCTTCCCGTGCCCCCAGCCCTCACCATGCAAGGTAAGAGCCCAACATTGCCCACCCCTGCAACCCTGGATCAGCGGTGGGGCAAGAGACAGAGGACTGCATCTGTCCTCTGTGAGCACGTGAGCACACCAAGTCCACCAGACCCGGGCCTCTCCCCTGCCACCCACCTCCTCTACTCCATCCTGCCTCTGCTGGACCTTGGCACACCTGACTTCCATCACACTGTGCAGCCTTGAGTAGACCCTTCCCTCTCTGGGCCTCTTTGCTCCATGCAGATTAAACTAGGCTGAGTTGGTTTTGTTTTTCGAAGTTCATCATTCGCTGTCACATTCATGATATTCTTTGCTTCTAATGCCTTTGGTGCTATTACCTTGTTTTGCTTCAGATCCACTTTTTTTTTTTAATGCACAGACAAAACCCAGCCAGACTGCTAGGGTTCATACACTGCTTCTGTCTCCTACTGATGGTTTGATCTGGACAGTTACTGAACTCTCTACGCCTCAATTTCCTCAGCTGTATAACAGAGATTGTAATGGTACCTGACTTAAATAACTGATAGAGATTCAATGAGATTATACATGTAAATTCTCTGCATAGGACTAGCGTTTAGTAGGTGCTCATTAAGTACCAGCCATCATTGCTATTTTTGTGGTCCTATAGTAGTTAGTATCACATCACCACTATAAATGGAAAAATCTGTGTCAACTGGTACAGACAGAATGCAAATACATTAGTGCACTGGGTGGATTTTATATTATTTATACAAATAAATATTTATACTTATTATACATATTTATAACTATATATCAAGTCATTCATTTCTGGTCTGTGATATATCTGATGACCTAACTACAAGCTGCATCCAACCTCTAGAAGACAGTGACATGCATTCTCTCTGCCTCAGTATGCCTCAGTTTCCCCATCTGTAAGTGGAATTCTACTCTCCATCATAGGACATCAGCTTATTGTCCTGGACATTCAAGGATATACTGAGGGCACACAGAGGGTCTCGGGAAAAGCAAAAGGCATTGCAGCTGCTGTTCTCGTTGTCATCTATTTTTACCCATCCTGCCAGAAGCTCTGGTCTCACCCTGAGTGAAGACAGGTACCTTCCTTAATCTGCTATCATCACCCCAGTAATAACAGCAGTTCCCCAGGCATCTGCTATTCATCAGGCCTGCAACTTGTGTTCTCTTGCTCAGCCCATACTATGAGGCAAGGAGACCAATTTTACAGGTAAAGAAAGGGAGGCTGACCTTGCTCAAGGTCACAGAGAGAAGGTGAGAGACAGCAACTAGGCTCCAACCCAGACCTGGGTCTGCTGAATCAGTGGCCTTCTCCTGCCTCCTGCTGCCTGCTCTGCTGGGGAGTCACCAGCTACAGGGGTGGCCTGCGCAGCTGACTGTGCCTCCCACGTTCCAGTGGGCCCTAAAGAAACTGTTTACCTCTGGAAGAACAAGCCTCTCTGAGTAAGACGCCCTTGGCCTTCACAAATTGGCTCAAGTCTTCATGCACTGTAACCATTTACAGGCAGCCAGTAAAATGCAAGACTGCTCCAAGTTAACAGAACTCTGTGCTCTCCGCCAGTGCATTACCTGCTACAGGCATGAACCCCAGGGGCTCCTAAGCGTCCAAATACTGGGGGGAAGCTCACGATGAAGGGGGCCTAGGCGGCTGCAGAAAGGAACACTGGCCACTCGCCATCCCAAATCAACCTGGCAGCCCAGCCTTCGACCACAGGAACCTGATCGCCGCTGGCCAGACATGAGCCCCTCAAAGTGATTTCCGTGCAACTTAATAGACATGTTTCCATTCCTTCCCAGTGAGGCAGCCTGGCAGGCCTTTAACTGTTCCTCGGCAGAAACTGAGTAGGCTGTGAAGCTGAAAAGGAGAAGGTGAGGCCAGCCAGAGTCAGTGCCACCTTCCAGCCCCCTGCTCTGCAACCTGGGACCGGAGGAGCAGGCTGCTGTGTGGACACGGACCCACAGAACCAGTCCATCTCTGGGCCCTACATGATGCTCAGGATCTTCCAGGCTGACACGGTGCCAAAGGACACAGAGACTAGCTACTCACAGGAGTGATGTCTGGGCAGGAAGCAGCTGTGTCCATAGACTTCTATTTTAGTGTCTTTGCAATGAGCTGCTATTTATTGTCATCCTAAGTACTATTTTAATCAAGCAAAATGAACAAATACAAAATGTACAGGCTGATACATTTTCACCTATATGCAGACCCTTGTACCATGACCCAGATCAATATACAAAAGAATTCCACCACCCCAGCCCTTCCTCCTGACTCCCCACAGGACAGAATACTTCTTTATTATAGTTTTTTTAAACAAAGAATTTCCATACAGTATGATCTACAGAATGCGTATGAGCCCAGACACAGTCCAAATGGGTATTAAATAAAGTGTTAACTGCAGTTACCCCAAGGGCTGTGAGTGGCAGGGGCCTCATAAGGCAGCGTTTTAATTTTCTTCATAGTTCGCTGGATTTTCCAAATGTTCTGTAACCAGCTCATATAGCTTTTATAATTGGGAGAAAAAACTAAAAGTGTGATTTTGTGTATTTTTAAGACTGGGACCTTTTTAAATGGTCTCACCAGATGTTGTTAGCTGGGCCTTCTGTGATGTGGGCTGAACGTTTCTTAAAGATCCAGATTTATCCACTTACTCCAACACACAAAAATTTTAGTTTCACTTAGCATCAGCCGCCTCCTTGCTGGGAGAGAGAGAGAGAAGGTTGAGAAAAGCTGAGCTAGGAAGTATTACCTTTGACGCCCGATTTCCTCTGTGGCCGAAATGTGCAGGGAAAGTGAAAGTCTGCCCCTGACTCGCCAGGTGACCCTAGCCTCAGTTTCCCCACTTGTAAAAGGGAGGCATTGGGTAGATCTGTCTCCTTCCAATGGGAGCATTCTAGATCAAAGGACAGGCAGGTTCACAAAGGTTTGGAGCTGCAGTGTGCGTTCTAAATGGAATCAGCTGACCTCAGTTGACATTGCTCAACCTCAGTTGGTGAGAAAGTTTCAAAAGGTCTCATCCATCTCCCTGCCTCGGGAGAGTCTACACCAGCAGCCATAGGTACAAACGCCTTCAGGGGCCTGGCAGGGAACAGGGAAGACAGAGGCAGGCTCAGTGTGCGACAGACACCCCTCCAGCCCCTTGGTGAGGGCTCCTGATCAGCGTGGCATGAGGGGGATGTGAAGTGCACGTTCCACTTCCCCAGCATCAGCTGACTGCGGCTTCGGCCCAGCACTACCAGGTCTAGTGATTTTTAAGTAAAACCTCTCAAGGTTGGCCAAAAAAAATACATCTGTGAGCCAGATGCAGCCCAGCAGGTGTGAGGTCATGACCTCCAATCCGGCCTCAACTACCTGGGCCATTCCTCTTGAACTTGTCTAGGCTGAGATTCTAAAATCAGCCTCTGGCTGCCAGAAAGTTCTTGCTCATATCCAATTAAAACTTCTGCTGTTTTAAATCCCTTTTAGTATTTGTGTGTGGGTGGAGGTATGAGCAAGAATTGGCTCTTTATTAAAAAAACAACAACAACAACAACTTTGAAAACTGGAAAAACAGCCCAGATGCAGTAAACCAAGAAGTGGGTAGGCATCAGAAGATGCATGCTCAAGTCTGGCTCTGTCACAGCACATCATGTGTGTGACCTCGAGCAAGTCACTGCCGCTCTCAACCTTAGCCTTAGGCTTGTTTCTCTCTCTCCCTCTTCCCTTTGCCTCTACCCTCAGACTCACTATCTCCCAAGCAGCCGCATCATGGTAAGGTTATAACTAGAACTACATCTTCCCAAGCAAGTCTTTGGGGTCTGGCCCATACTGAGCACTTTCCATGCACTATTTTATTTTATTGTCCCAATGATTCTATGGGACGGGCTTGTTCTCATATTACAGCTTATGAAACTGAGACCAAGGCTCAGTTAGTAAGTGATAAAGTTGGGATATGGATCTGAGAACCAGCCTAGGAACCCCTTTGCCCATCACAATGGCCTTTCCTACGTAGAGTCCAGTCGTGACCCTCCACTGCTCAACAGTGTCAGGTGGCTCCCTATTGCCTACCAATTCGCTGGTGGCCTGTTAGCTCTCAGCTCACCTTTCTTGCTTCTTTGAACTGTATATTATGCTCTAGCCCAGGGCTTCCCAATCTTCTGTGTGCCCCAGACACAAGGTTTTCTTGCCATGTTCACATACCCTGCTTTGTTATTTGTTTAATATTTATGAGTTCTCATTTACTTAATTTTTGTCTATTTGTTTTCAACTTAAATTTATTCATTATTTGTCATAATTTGTGCTGTTTTAATTACTTCCTAATACTCATTATGATGAAAAGCTATACAATTTTTAAAAAATGCTCATCTAAGTGCATCTGAAGTCTGCTAATCCCCAGAACCCATGACTGGGGCTCCACCTAAGAAAGCACTCACTTCCTGATCACACACCGCTTTCTACTTGTACTGTACCTCTCCCGGGACTGAGAAAGCTCCTATTCACCCTCCACAGCCCTGCTGGACCTGCATCTCTTCTCTTTAGCTTTTCATGACACATGTGCTTGTGGGCAGAGGGACAGCTTTCCACCATCCATCACATGGCCCAGAACTCTCAGCAAACAAGCTCCTGTTCCATAGACCATGAGCCCTCAGGGGCCTGGCACACACTAGAGGCTTGGAGGGGAAACACCATGTGGCTAGTTCTTTGGCAATGCTGAATGAACTAAACTGGATGCATTTTTTTGGAAGTATACGATGTGTCATTGGAGGAGGCCCACATAACAGTTTTGGGTGGACATGGACTTCATACGAAATCACACAAGAAAGTTATTCAGTTGTCTCCCAGTCCTCCTGATGACACCAAGGAGAAACTCAGACCGGGACCACCGTATCTTGAAGACAGCTCAGGCACCTCAATCACCACTACTCCTTTCCACAGATGAAGAGTCCTGAGTTGGAATGGCCCAAAGTCAACCCCATCCAGCCAGGGTTACCGACAGGGTTACGGATCTGCCTTCATTGTGCATATTAATAGTTACTTTCTATTTATAAAACTTCCTACTCAGATATATTTTAAGTTTATAAAATAAGTTGATTTAAAGAAAATATTGGCCAAGTAGATTTCATTATTTCCTTATTTTATCCAATGAGTGTATATTTAAAAGATGTTCCAATGACACTGAAATTGGGGAAATGTGAGAATGGATGAGTCTGAAGCCCCTTTGCTGTAAGATTCTCTCACACTGAGCTGGCCCCAAACATTAGACATCTATTATTCAAATAATTTCACAAAAATTAAACTATGATGGGTGCCACGAGGGAGAGATACATGACATTAGAAGGAAATATCATTAGATGGGCAATCATGAAAGGCTTTACTGAGGAGGTGATGTTTGGGTGGAGAGTTCTAGGGTAAACAGAAATTCCTTAGATAAAGGTGTTCCTTCCAGCAGGAATGGCATGTGTAAAGGTCCTGGAGTAGGAGAGAGAGCATGGACCACAAGAGGTTCTGAATCAAGGCCAGACTAGCTGGAGCACAGAGGTGAGGTCAGAGAAGTGGGCTTCAATATTTAAAATCAGAGTAGGGAGGAAAATCTGCCCACCATACCTGCTCAGGAAAGACTTGCTCAACCTTTGACTAGCCATTCCAATGTTTGAGCCTTGATCTAAAGGTCTGGATTTGGTAAGTAGTTTCTAGTTTCTAATAACTGGATTAGGTTCAAGACCAGAAGAGATTTGGTGAACACCTGGTGCAGGCTGTGGCTCAGAGGTGCCTGTCCTAACTTGCACTTCCTGATGAGGTAACTTTGAACCGTCACTTGTACCCTGAGAATGTCAGGTCCCCATCTGTGGGGTGCAGATACCAGCAAGATTACACTTAATGCTGTTGTAAGTGACATGAGCTCCTGTGTTTAAAGCACCTAGCACAGGGGCTTCCTGCAGGGAGAGGTGAGCATTACTAGTTTAGAATGCATTTTCAAGTACCTCTGAGAATAGTGAGTGTGTCTGGGTGTCCGGCTGGTGTATGGATGTAGATGCCTGGTTTTGCAATATGTCTGTGGGGTGTGTGTGTGTGTGTGTGTGTGTGTGTGTGTGTGTGTGAGGATGTATGACCATATTCTGGCAGTGTGGGACAGGAGGTGGACAAGGTTGTTGGGTTGTTTGTGTGAAAGGGCCTGTGTACTCAGGCGTGTGTCAGTGGGACTGTGCTTTGGAGTGTGCAGGGGTATCTATAAACACATCCCTGTATAGAATTGTTATGTGTGGATGTGCACATGACTGACATACACAGATCCACCATCTTGGATCACAGTCAGGGGGTTAAAGTTCTGGCCTGTCTTCACAGCCCTTTTCCAAATCCCCTGTGATTTGGAAAATTGCTGCTGCGAATCCACCCTGGGCTCCTGGGCCTGTCTGCATCCGGGCTGGGATTCTCTGAAAACAGACTTTTCTTTGATTCCTTGTTCTCAGATACTGGCACAAGTGCACACAGACACAACTCCCCCGAGCGTCCCCACCTTCTCAGGTCCCCACCTTCTCAGAGTTCCTGTCGTCGGGGAAAGCCCAGGTATGGAGGTATTGTCCTCCCTCTGCCCCCTTCCCAGGCTACTTCTCCACGCACTTCCCATGGAAGTGCCCCACATCGGGAGGAGAAACACATCTGACATTCCAGACCCAAGTGTAACATAGCAAAACCAGCCCAGGTTTTCTTCAGCAATTCTCTCCTCTCTTTTCAGCACCCTGCACCCTCCCTGCTCTGCACTGCTAGCTGCCCTGGGAGGTGACTTTGACCTCTTTCCCCATCCAAATTCCACTTTGGGATAATACTGTCAGCCCCAAATCTAAAATGCAAAACTGCTCCAAGTTTTGTCCATGGCTCAAGAGCAAGGATTCCAGCCCAGCTCTGTGCTATGGGTTGAGGCAGCTTGAAAGTTTACAAGCCATCCCATCTTATTCCATCCTCTTTGAGCATGCAGAGGCCAGAGAAGACATGGCTAGTGGTGGGTTCCTGCACCCCCTCTTACCCTTCCCCTACTGGGGGTGGGCCCAGTTAAGCAGCGACCCCTGGCCAGGTACTGAGGGTGGAGGTACTGAGGACCAGCTCAGCATGAAAGGTGGGGCTCTACCCAGCCTCATAGAGGGTTTGGGAGAGTTGTGCCCAGCTGAAAGGGGACAGAGCTCGGCGGTCCAGGTCCCTGCAGACGTTACCATGGTGACGGGGTGCCGCGCCGCAGCTCCTCTCCCAGGTGTGGGTCTGTGCGTCTGCAGGTCCAACTGTCCGGTGTAGCCCCCGGCTCTGCCTAGCCCTGGAGTGAGCGGGAAGGGCGGGCCTGGGACGACGACCCCGATCTCATCTCCGAAGGGCGGCCCGGGAGTCCCGGAGACAGACAGAGCAAGCAAGCCCAGGACACGAGCAGAAGAGCGAGACGGCTGGGAGCTAGCGGGAAGGCGGGGG
>NW_004624842.1:1301816-1386398 GCF_000247695.1 Heterocephalus glaber | reverse complement strand
GGGTCCAGGTGGTTGAGTATCAGAGTGTTCCATCTCATTTCCCTTTGAGGTTGCTGTAGATGATCTGGAAATCTGGTTTTGAGACTTATTTACGTGTCTTCTCATTTCAACCAGCGGGGGTGGGTGCTGTTCGCCCCCACGCAGCTCACCTCCTCTGAACTGGGAGAGGTGGGCCAGTGGCTCAGAACCCCCTTCCTCTGGGCCGGGAGCTGTGGGACGGACAGTGGTCCAGAACCCCCTTCCTCTGGCCTGGGACTGGTGGGACGGACAGTGGCTGGGAAGCCACTTCCTCTGGGCTGGGAGCAGTCAAACATCTTGATGTTTTAGGAATTAGAGTTCTCACTATGAGAAAAGAAGTTAAAAATAATGAATGGAGGCAGGACCTGTAGCTCTGAATTTAGTGGAGAAGTGGGTATGAGTGTACGTGGAAATAGCAGCACTCCTACAGTAGAGGACACATCCACACCTAATGCCAGATCTTGAGTTCTAAATACTATTGCCCACCAAATAGAACCAGCATCTTCAGTGAAACTGTTGCCTCCAGGGTTGTGCAAGGTGAACACAAAGCATCTTGTGTCAGAAAGTCAGGAAGCACTGAAAGAATTTTGAGGTCCAGTCAGTAGGAGCCAACTTGAAGGAGCCCCTGCTAGCCTCACAGTTCTCACAATTAGATCATCAAAAGAACGATTCAGGTCCTCACTGTCAGGGTGAGAGATCACAAGCAAGGTGTAGAGTAAGTCACAGGCTAATGGTTGAGTTGGAGACAGTAGCTCAATAAAGTACAGATAGACTGACAGATACATATCGAATATTCACACAGAAGTTAGTACACTTCCTTGCTCCATCACCTGAGAGAGCTTAGAAGTCCTGACACTCCAGCAGCAGTGAGCACCTGTTATGGTTTAGATCTAAAATATCCCCTAAAATCTCATATTTGGGGATGGGGATTGGTCAGAAGGGACAGTTCACGGGGGACATGACATGGAAGGGCAAATTCTTGTCCCCTGCTCCTCCCTTCTCTCTCTGCTTTCTGGCTGCCATATGGTGAACAGCTTCCTTCCACCACACTGTTCTGCCATGATGTTTCTGCCTTGGAGTCAGCCAAATACTGACTGAATCCACTTCAACTGCGAGACAAAATAAACCTCTCCTCTTTAAGTTGTAGGTGTTGGATATTGTGTCCCAGTGACAGAAAAGTGACTAATACAGACACCCAGCACCCAGAACTTAGTATCTAATCCCATTCTCCAATAAGGGAAACCAGCGCTCCTTGGAGAATTGGCTGGTTCTATATCAGAAATGTACAAGATGAACCTAAGCTCTAATCGTGTCAGAAGGTAATAGAATGCTAAGACAAGCAAATAGCGTAAAACGCCACACTGAAGGAGACACGACAAAGGAATACAGAAAACAACTGAAAGAGTTTCAAATGACTGATACTGGAACAATTTGAGCAACAAAATAAAGTATGATCTTCATACAAATAAATGAGTGAATAAATAAATGGGAGAACAGACAAATTGCCTATACAAAATTCTAAATAACTTACGTGGCTACTTCACCCTCAAGGGATGGAGCCTTATTCCCTTCTCTAAAGTCTGGGCTGCACTAAGTGCACTAAGTGACTTCCTTACAAGGTGTACAGTATGGAAATGGGGGAAAAGAGTAACCTTACGGTGGAGACCCCTGACAAACACCACCTCAGGCAGGTGACCTAGCATCACCGGGGACAAGTCATGTCGATAGTATGTACTCTGACATGCCTGCAAAAATTGGGTGCTGGGTGACAGGCTGCCTTAGGGACCTTCCAATCTGTCCTTCTGTTTTGCAAAGATCCCCAGAGAAGCCAACAATCTTCTCCAGTGCCACACACCATGTCCATGGCAGAGTCAGGATTTGAATACCCTATCCTGGCTCATAAGCCTAAATTCTGGAATGCTGAAAATTACAGGTATCCAACAGTCCTCTTCATGTCAGAGCTGCCAGTGTGAGACTAAACCATGGGTCCATTTCGAAGAGAAGGTAAGGGGCATGCTGAAGGCCTGTGGAATTTGCTCATATCTCCTTAGAGTGGTGTAGCTGCAAAAAAGTAATGTGGAGCTCCCCAAGTCACACCTTCAGTGGCATCAGCTTGGCCTAGCTTTGCCTCCCCTGGGAGTCTCAGCAATGAGGGGTCTCCTTCCCCAAAGCTCTAGTTTCCTCCACCTCCTTTCCCATGGAGATGGTTCTTTGTCCTCTGCAGGCCTATCCCAGGGCTTCGGTGAGAGGCACCCGAGGACATCCCAGGCCTCTTCTATACAGTGTGAAAACACTAGGCAGATGCTGTGGCTGCAGTGGTGACTGGGAGGGTGCCGGGTCCTTCTGCGACCTCCCCTCTCTGCCACTGAGAACTAAGCTCAGATGAAAGGGCTGAATTGTCCTGTGCAACTGCACTTGTTTTTCTTCCCCATTCAGTCTGCAGCCCAGGAAGGAAGGAGGGAGTCATCACTTTCCTTTTTGCCTGTCCCTCACCCAGGGTGCCCTCCAAGACTGTCCTTCAGGAGCTCTGAAATGCTGCTTTTGTCTTCTGGTTCCTTGTAGAGCAGACTCTCAGGTCTGTGGAGCAGGAAAGGGCCCCAGAAACCATAGGTCCAGCTGTTGCCACATCAGAGTGACCAGGTGGGGGTGGGGGTGGAGTTTGCATTACATACAGATGACCCTTTTTCTGCAATAGGATCATACCCCTAAGGGCTAGGACTGGAAATAGCAGTTTTAGTAAACATAGCTGGTGAGTTAGACTAGATTGAGAAATGCAAGGACCCAGAGAGGACAGGTACTTGCTCAGGGTCACAGAAAAAGACCGGTGACTGGACCAGGGCAATTCTTGTATTGATTCATTTATTCACTGCTTGATGCATAAAAGCATTAACTCAACACTGACTATAACCAGCTTTTTGCTAAGCATTTCCCAAAGAGAGGATTTGCTCACAGGACACTCACAATCAATTATCAAGCAGGCAAACAGGCAAACCCCAAATGATTCATCCAATGCCCAATGATAAGTACTGCAATTGAGATGTCCAAGGAACTGCAGGAGTCCACCAAAGGGCGATAATCAAGCAGCCAAAGGGCTAGGAGTGGGGAAGGCTGCCTGGAGGAGAGGGAACCCAAGCCAAGTCTCAAAGAAGGGAATATCTATGAGAGGAGGAAGGGCCTCCAGGCAGGTGGATCAGCATGAACAAAGGCTTGGAGATGAGAAGCACCATGCAGTGTAGGCAGCCAAGAGCAGTTTGATGCCATTGAACCCCAAAGTAGGGCAGGAATAGGCAAGAAGTTCATTCTTCATTACCTCTGTTGAGTGCTTACTGCTGTTTACTGGACCCTACTCAGGCTTTGGGTTTGGACACCAAGAACAAAGTAAACCAAGTCTCTGCCTTTGGGGCCCTTACATGCTAGTGAGAAGGAGAGAAAAATACAAACTAATAAGCAAAAAACTACATAACATTCATAAACAGCTGAGTGTTGAGAGCGAGAAATAAAGCAGGGTAAAGGTGTTGTAGAATTCCAAAAGGAAAAGAGAAACCAAATGGGAATCAGGAGGATTTATTGGTGCACCTTGACTCAGTCGGATTCCTGTCCAAAAGACTGAGCGATTGAACAAAGGAAAGTTCCAGGTTTTATACATTTAGTCAAGGGGGGTGGTCTTTCTAGTGATGCAGTGAGTTTACCAGAACAGGACAAAGGCAAACAGTAATTTAGCATTTTAAGAAGACAATGTCTTTTGAATCATATGAAAACAGGATGTCATAAACTTTGTTTACAGAACGTAGTTGTTTACAGAGCATATAGTACCTCACGGGGTTACAAAGCTTTATAGGAGTATGATTGTCTACCTTATCAGTACCAGTGGGAGGTCACTAGTTACCGGAAAGGGGTGGGGGTAGAACCTGAGTGGGGAGCTGCTAGACTGCTTTCAGCTAGGAAAACTGATTTTCTTTTAAATTCTGCTTTAAAGGGGCTGAGGGATCCTGTTTTGTGAAAGGCAGCCGGAGAAAGCCTCTTGGAGAAAATGGCCATTCGTGGGAACTTGAAGGAAGCAAGGTAGAGTGGTGAAGAATCAGGCTGAAGGATGTTCTAGGAGGAGGGAGCTGCAAATTCAGAGTCCTGAGATAGGAGTAGAGTGAAGATGGACAAAAGTTGGGTGAGACCAAGTCAGAAAGACCTTTTCTTCTTTCTGTAAAGTATAAGATGACAGCAAAAGGTTTAAGTAGAGGAGGTTCCAAGGTCAAGTTTAGATTTCAAAGTTCCTCTAACAAAAAACAAAACAAAATGCCACACAAAGTTCTGCTGACTGCCATGTGGAAAATGAACCAGGCAGCAGCAGCAGGAAGACCTGTGAGGAGGCTGCCATGGTGGTCCAGGTGTTCCCAATCAGTTCAGCATTCTTCTGCTCAATCTAGATAGAAATCAGAAATTGGCAAAGTCCAGCTCCTGGCTTTGAATATGAGTAGCTCTCAGGCCTTAGGGTTGCCACTCTGAGTTTTGAGTGCCAGTGCCTGTTAGTGTCACAGCTCTTAGTGTTACTGCTCTTGGCGGCTCCTAGTCACCCCATCACTCCTTAGCAGCTGGGGCTTGTAGCTGCCTTGACAGCTTTTTGGAGCTCTTCTAGCAGCTTCCATTGCATCTCTGGGAGTGTTGTGGTTTAGTTCTAAAATATCCCCCAAAAGCCTCCTGCGTCTGTAAAGTGATTGCATAATGGGGTGCTAAGCTCATCAGTGGATTCATCTATCACTGAGTTCAATGGATAAATGTGCTGCTAGGAGAAGGGGCCTGATCAGAAGAGGTAGGATTATGCGAGTGAGACCTGGAATATCTCCTTCCCCAGCTGCTCCCTTCTCCCTCTGCTTCCTGGCTACAATGGATTGAGCACCTTTCCTTCTGCCGGGCCCCTCAGCCATCCTGTTTCTGCCTTGGAGACTGCTGACCATAGGATGGGCTAAAACTCTTAGCCAAAATAAACCCCTCCTCCCCTAAATTGTGGATGTTGGGTATTGTGTCTCAGCAGTGGGGAAGTGACTAAGAGAGAGGCTTCCCAAAAGTCTCTGCAGATCTCCACCAGTCACTGCCAGTCTCTGCTTGTCCCTATAGGTCTTGGTTCTTTGCTGCTCCACCAGTCTCTGGAACTCTCCGGGGCCCCTAGCACGGCCAGCTCTTTTTTGTGGGGAGGTACCAGGGATCAAACTCGGGACCTTGTACTTTTGAGGCAGGTGCCAGGACCAATGAGCTAAATCCCTGGCCCATGGCCAGCTCTTTTTAATACAACCCAGTTGTTCCAGTCTACTCAAGATAATAATCACAAGTAGGCAATAGGACCACTCAAGCGAAGTTGTACTAGGACTTGTGCTGCAGTACAGGGGCACAATACACAAAATAGAGTCCTTCTGTACTCACCAGAGGAGTAAGAGGGAAATCAACTTCGAGAGGAAGAGTGAGCCATGCATGAGCAGTTTCCTGCACTTTGTGAACCTGTTTGGAACTTTCAGACTAGTAATGGGAGCTGGGGAGCCTGGGTCACCTGGAAGTTGCAGGATAGGCATTCAGAGTGGCAGCAGGCAGAGCCATCTGGGACAGGTCTGTGTTTCAAGCCTGGTACAGCAAAAGCAAAAACCTCCCAGAACTATCATGGGGCCTTTAGGACAGCCTCGGCTGTCATGGCTACAGCTCTATCAAATTTCAGGAGATACTGCCACTTGATAGACATCTCCCACTTCCAGGAACATAGCAGAGCTGAAATTGTTAAGTGTCACTTTCAAAGAGTCTTCAGGAAGGGCTGCCATTTTAATCATGGCCTTTTAGAGTTTGGGGATTTGGAGGATATTGGCAATGGGCCTGTCCCTCCCTTCCAATTGTTCCTCAGAGGAGCTGCAGCAGCAGCAGTGCAGAGAGCAGGGGAGGGGTCTAACACCTCCTCCATCAGCTCCAGGCAGCGCATCCTAAAGGGCACAGCTGGAGAAGCAACTGAGGAGGTGGCAGAAAGACCATGGGGTAGCTGCTGCCCCCAACACCCTTCAGGACATGAGGGTTTCAGATGAGGCATCTGTTTTTAAGATCTCATCCCCATGGCTATCTGAGGAAAAGGGAAATGTTAGTGCTGGTTCTTTTCTTTCTCACAGGTGGAAAGTGATGGTAACCTAGACTGCGGCAGAGGGCATGGGAGAATGAGGAGAACAGTAATGCTAACTACCCAGGAGGTAAAATTGCCAGGGTGAGGCCAGTTGCTGTTGTTGGGGGAGAAGGAGGTATCAGGATGATAGCAGGTCACCAGCAGGAAGCCACTTATCAGAGGAGACACACAAGGATGAGCAGGACTGGGCAAAGGGGGAATTCAGAATGGAATTCCTGAGCCTGAGGCTTTTGTGGGATGTGCCTGTGCATGGGTTGATAATCTGAGTTTCTAAAGAGATCTGAGCTGTAGAAAGGACTGAGATGGGAGTAACATGGTGGGACCTGCGGAGAACACGTGGCCTGTAGGAGTCTGAGAAAGCTCACAATTGTTATGCGGGAAGAGAGGACCCAAGGACAGAACCCCAGACTCCAGAAAGCCACAGGGCTTAGGAACTGAAATCAAAGCCCGCAAGGGAACCAGAGAAAGTTTTCTAGGTCCTAATGAGAGTGAGGAGTGTAGCCAGGGATGCCTCAATGGAAGAGAGAATTGCAGGGTTAGGCTGGTCAGAGACAAGTAAATCAAGGACTAACACATGTCCGTGAACTTTGTCAGGCAGTTAACAACGGACTAATGCGGGACTATTTTCAAGTTTCTACTAGTTACCTGTTGCTGGTCACTGCACAGTGACATATAGTTTCTCACAGTTTCTATGGACCAGGATTCAGGAATGGTCTGCCTGAGTCATCCTGGCTGGGAGTTACAAGGCTGCAGTTAGAATGTTGTCGGGACTGCAGGCATCAGATGGGCTGGAAGATCCGCTTCCAAGATGGCGCACTTCTATGGCTGAGGCCCTGGTGCTGGCAGTTGACAGGAGGCTTTGGCTCTTCAAGGTGTTGACCTCTTTTGGGGGCTTTTTGAGTGTCTTCACAATGTGTGGACAGACTTCCTCCATACCAAGTGATTTCAGACAGGGCAAAGTCTTAGGACATGACCTCAGAAGTTGCATGCTATTTCCACAGTCTCCTCTCACTATTCAGTGTGGGAGGGAGCTTACATGGGGGATAGGGGAATGGAGGTCATCTTGTTTGCATCTTATACAAGACAAAGGCGATATCCAGCAACCAGTAGTGTGCTTGACACCAGATGATCTGCGGAAGGTTTGTAAAGGCCACCCATCTGCATAACATCTGACAGCTATTTGCCTATACTTTCCCAGAACATGTCTGGGTGGATAAACTTGTGTCTTTGTATCTTTTCTATTTTTTCCCTACTCTGATAATTATATTTGCAAAAATAATAATTGGATGACCAAAAGAGATATCCACTGAGTTTAGGATTATGCTCTTTCATTTTTTCAAACAACAAATATTTATTGAGCGCTTTCTGTGTGCCAAGTATTGTTTTTGGCACTGGAAATGGTGACGTGAATACAGCATTGCTTAGCCACCCTCGGTGGCTTGTGAGTCTGCTAAGGCCACTGAAACCAAATACCACAGACTGATGGCTTACACAACAGAAATACATTTTTTCACAGTTCTGAAGTCCAAATCCATGGTCAGCAGGTCTGGTTCCTTCTGAGGACTGGTAAGGGAAAGGTCTATCCCAGGCCTCTCTCCTTGGTCCGGGGTGGCTGTCTGCATGTTCACGTGGTGTTTTCCCTGTGGATATGAGAGTCCAGATTTCCCCTATATTAAGAACCAGTTATATTGGCTTAGGACCCACCATAACAACTTCATTTTGATTTGATTACCTTTGTAAAGACAGTGCCCTCAAATGAGGCCACATTCTGTGGTACTGAGGGTTAGGACTTCAACGTATGATTTTTTTGGCGGGGGGGCTCTATTCAACCCATAACACTGGCCTTACAGTCTCATGAGGGAGAGAGATGAGGAGCAAATTCATCTACCATACCTCAGAGGTGAGGAGAGCTATAAAGGCAGAAAAAGCAGGGCAGGAGGGAGAGAGGAAGGAACTTGTAGGCTGGAAGTGGGACGTCAGGCAGGGAGACAGCAAGGCTTTGAGGTGATTGGCTGAAGAGTGATGAGGGTGGCTGCTGGGACAGTGGGACAGACAAGGGGACAGTCTATCTGATTTTATGGTGTAGAATCTTGTGAGATGTGCAGATGCAAAGAAATTTCAGACAAGGGCAAGATCCTAGTTGGGGGCTGGGTGTATTAGCACACACCTATAGTTCTAGCACAGGAGGCAGAGGTAGGAGGATCCCGTGTTCAAGGCCAGCCTGGGCTACACAGCAAGGCCTTGTCTCAAACAAACACTAAACAAACAAACAAAAAACCCTCAGTTGGAGGGCCCTTAGAGGAAGGCCAGTGGAAGGAAGAAGAGGCAAGGTGTGTGTGTGTGTGTGTGTGTGTGTGTTGGAGCCCCACCTGCTCAGACTGGGGTGCAGTGGAAGTGTGAGAAGGAAGGCTAGGGGCTTGGTGAGGGACACAAGAAATCTGAGGATTCCCAGCCAGCCCTCCTGCGCAGGGCCACCTGTCTTGGAGTCCTGTCTTTCTGCCGCCTCTCCATCTCCCCAAGAACCACCCCTGTGACATGTGTGGGACTCTGCCCGCATCCCAGCTGCCACCCTGATGAATGGGTGCTATGTTCTCTCTGGCTCCTCCTCCACATCCTCCCCTGCAGGGCCACAGGCCTGAGCCTGGGACTCTGAGGCTCATGACCAAGGCCATCTCTGTCTGGCTCAGCAATGTTCTGCCCCCACATCTAAAGCAATATTTGAAATTCTTTAGAAACTGTGTTGTGTCTTATCAAACCCTTGGACACAGCCCGGGCTTTTGAAAACCCTCCAGGGACACACACAGCTCAGGGAATGGAATCTGAACACCTTACAGTGATCTCTGAGGCCCTGCACATCCAGCTTCTATATTCTTAAAAACCTTTATCTTGAAATATTTTTAGATTTACAAAACGGTTGCAAAGACAGTATGAAGAATTCCAGTATTCCTTTTGCCTGGCTCCCCTTTTGTGAGCATCTTACAGAAGCAGGGTATATTTATCAAAATAAGGAAATTAACACTGACACCATGATGTATTATTTTTACTCTAAATAAAAGTGATTATGGATTTTCCCATTTTTATCATGGAACATGCCACAAATACAAAGACATATATGTACAGTTTAAGGAATGATGATAAATACCCTTACACATACCCACCTAACCTTCCTGATAAGATCCTCATCCCAGTGCTTGTAGCAGTGATCTTAATTTATGGAGTTACTTGTGACAACTTGGAGACACTAGTGCCATTGAAGGAAGAATGTATTATTGCAGTTCCCAGTACAGGGGAAATGCTGTGCCACCCAGGGTCCCATGGGGAAGCGCCAGGTCTAGTCAGGAGGCAGAAGTGGGAGAGAAGGTCCGAGCCTCTACTGGGGTTTCCAGGGAAAAGGCAAGCTGGTCAGAGCAGTCACCTAAGGACTGACTGGTTTAAATAATTCCGTGTTTGGGGCTTTAGGGGTGGGCTCTGTCGCCTGGTACCTGGCATGATATAGGACACGGGAATACTGGCTTGGTATCTGAGAGTCAGATAAAGGGAGTGGTTGGGGGAAGTGACTTGGGGTTGGTTGGCTTGCAAATGAAAAGTGTGGTCCCAGCCAAGTCCTTTGCTGTCACTCCAGCTAGCAATATTTATAAGATGTCAAAACATCATAAGACACAGGAAGTAACAATCATGACACACAGGGCTGGGGATTTAGCTCAGTGGTTTCGCTGCCTGCTGTGCAAGCGCAAGGACTGGAGTTCCATCCCCGGACCAAAAAAAAAAAAAAAAAGATGTGTTAGATATATGTACCAACTCCACACAAGCAATGTAAACATTATGTACTACACACATGTACAAAAAAAGAGAAAGGGGTCAAAAGATAGATGAAGTGAGGAGGGAGGGAAGGGAAAAGAGATGAAAACAGGAATAAGATGTGTTATGCACATGTACCAACTTTCCACAATCAGTGTAAACATGTACTGCAAACATGTCCTAACAAAGAAAATGTTATTGAAAAAAATAATAAATAAAATTTTGTACATTCATACAATGGAGCATTGTTCAGTAATCTAAAAAGAGGTGGTAGATTTTAATGTGGTGGCATGAAAAGTAATATTGAAAAAAGCAGACTGAAGAACCACACATATACCATAATCTTATAAACAGCAGATTGTCTGTATTATTTGGATTTGTATAATGATATCAGCAACCATAAGTAAAACACAATTTGCTCGTTCTGTGTTTTTAAAAAATGATATTGTCTATGCTTAGGATTATACTCTAGGATCCAACAATCTCATTCCTTGATATTTCCTCAAAAGAAATAAAAATTACGTTCACACAAAAGCCAGTATGTGAATGTTTATAGCAGCTCTGTTCATAATCACCCCAAACTGGTGAATGGATAAACAGGATTTGGGACATCCACGCAATGGAACATTATTCAGCAATAAAAAGAAACACTATTGATAAATATAACACCACAGATAAATTTCAGTGTGCTCTGTTAAGTGAAAGAAACTAGATCCAAACTCTGCATACTCTACGATCCAATTATATGACATTCTGGAAAAGAAAAATGTGTACAAAAATAAAACATGGACAAAGTGAGCAGTAGAATTTGCCTATAAAGGGGCATGAGGAGACTTTTTGGGGTGAAATGGCTATTCTATATTTTGGTTGTAGTGACAATCACACAACTATGAGTTTGTTGGAATTCACAAATGTATACACTAGAAACGGTGGCTTTTACTATATGTAAATTATACCTCAATTAAGAGTGCAAACTATAAAAAGGTTTGCATGTGATACCTCTGTAAATACACATAAATCAACAATGTGAAAGCTCAAGAAAAACAGTGTTGTGCAAGAACATTTAATGATATCCAAAAACATTTACAATATTGTCAAGTGATTATCCATGCTGCATAACTATATACAGTAATAGGCGTGTGTGTGTGCTTATACACATTGGTAGAAAGAAAACCTGCTAGACAAAACACTGAAAGATCTCATCCAAGAGTCTGGTGAGAGAAGTTACAGCTGATCTTTATTTTCTTTTGCTCCCTGTGTTTCCTCATTTTCCTACAATGACCACACTCTGTCCTGGCTCTTTGTGGCCAGAGTCCAGGGCCAGCTCAGGGACACTGGAGGAGGTGGCCACTCCACAGCTGGGAAAACAGCAGCCTCCAGTTGACCTCTGGGCCCTGTCTTGTCGAAGTTTATTTTACCTTCCTGGGCAGATAAGGTAAGCCTCGAAGAAGGGTTCAAAATCTGTTTTCAGAAGCCACCTTCAGGGGCCGGGGATTTAGCTCAGTGGTTTTGCCGCCTGCTGCACAAGCGCAAGAACCGGAGTTCGATCCCTCGGTACCAAAAAAAAAAAACAAGCCACCTTCAGATGCCTGCAGGCACTGGGCCCTCTCTGAACCTGTGGCTCTGGCTGGCTCACTCTGCCCCTACTGCCTGGGCCCCTGTGAACCATGTAAGGCCAAGAGGGTGCCCTCTGGTACCCACCAGATGACTTCCAATCAATCACAATAACTGTGATGCTGGGTCAAGGTGCCGATCTCTTCAGGATGGCGTGTGTGTGTGTGCACGTGTGCATGCCTGTGTTGGCATGCGCACATGTGCAAGGCACTCAGAACCATGCCTGGCATCGTCTCCACACTCAGTTAATATTTGGGAAGATTATGAAATCCAGTTGATAGGGTGAGGATGATAGCTCAGTGGCAGAGCACATGTAGCCCTGGATTCCATCCTCAGCACTGAAAAAAAGGAAAACCCAACCTATAGATGTATGAGCCTTCTGGTCCTATTTTCAGGGCATGTGGTGATCGCAGAATTACTTTTGTGACACCCTCAAAATAACTTTTAAATGGTTTAAATATTTCATTTGGTTTTTTGTACATCCTGAAGGGTATATATTTAGTTTCCAGAAATACTTCCTAATGTTTTCTTCTCTGCCACTTCTCTCACCACCATCACTGCCATCTCTTTGAGTCATTCCATTCTGAAAACTCTCTGCATTCACTCAAGATATATATATATACACACATATATATATATGTGTATATACACACATATATATATATGTGTATATACACACACATATATATATATACACACACACATATACACACACACACACACACAATCTGGCCATTATCTGGCTTCTAGCTTGTGATCCTCCTGCTTCAGCCTCCTAAGTAGCTAGGGTCACGGATGTGTGCCACTAAGCTGAGTTTATTTGATACCTGCTATGTGCCAGATTCTATTCTAGGCCCTTAGAATAGATCAGCAAACAAAGCAGATGAAGAATCTCCACAGTCCACACAGGAATTACAGAACCCCGCCTCAGAGCTGGTCCCAGACTTCTGGTCTTCCTCTCCCTTTCCCTCTTCTTCCTTACTCTGCTACCTGGAACCCAAGAAAACCCTGCAGTCCCCTCTTCAGGGCAGAGGATGCGGCAGAGTAGGCAGAGCCAGGCTGTTGTCTGCAGGCAGGCTCAGGCGCAGGCTGGGCACCACCCTCAGCCCCCCTAGATGGGGTCCATGACAAGTGGGGAGCACCAACCCTGTCTGGAGCACGGGAGGGATGTCCTGTGGGATGACCAGTGGGTACAGTGGGAGGGAAGCAGGGTACAGACTTGTCCCCAGCCACAAGGCCTCTGCAGCCACCCTGACCCTCTGTGTCTTCATCTATACAATGTGCTACCTTCTCCCTTGGAGGGGGAGAGTAAATGAGATGTACCTAAAGCATTCTGTATGTCTGTCCTTCTTCTCTCAGAAGGGAGGCCTCCACCTTTAGGCTATCAGGCACTTGGAAACACCCCAGGACACTGCCACTTGTGGTTCTCGTCACAATGGTTGCCTCAGATACTCAAGCCACATGCACGCTCCTGTGTACCACACACAAACTTATAGGCTCCTAACTGCCAGCAACAGAAAGCGGCCAGAGCAGACTTGAGAAGAAAGGAAACTTAACAAAAAGGTATTATTTGACTTACAGAACCACAGGAAATTCTCCAGGCCTCTACCCAGAAGCCAGGGTGAGCCTTATTAAAATTAGTTGAAATGTACACTTAGCTTTGTGCCTTGCATAGAGAGTAAGTGTTCAATAAGTGTTCTAATAATGACAAAAGTGCATCTCATCGTGTGACCCTTGTGCTCAGAAGCCAGTGATAGTTCCAATTGTCTACGTTGGCCCTGGGCTCCATACACTTTGATATAGGTGGGAGCAGAGGCTTTGAATTCTTGGGCAGAAACGTTCACAAACCCGTGGAGCCGCCTGCACTCAGCCTCCCAGCTCCTGCCCGCCCCTAGGAATTTGGATGACTGCTCTGACTGGCTGGATCCCCAGAACTTGGTTGGCTTTGTTTTGAAGAAGGCTGGAGTCTCGGTGGCTGAAAGGCCACCGGCCCAGGTGCCCCTTCTCTCTGTTCTTGTCCTCACTCTGTCCCTTCTTTATTGCTCCTTCTCTCTTCCTCCACCAAGGATGCAGGGCAGGCCTTTCTCTCCCACCTGGGTGGAGGAAGGCGAGCAGCACAGGCCACTGGCCCTCCAGCTATGAAGCAGCACTTTGTTCAGCTTCCCAGGTGGGATGTTTGTGGGGTTGGGGAGCTGGCAAGGCAGGTGTGGAGCATTCCCTGAGCTCCTGTAGCTGAACTCTATCAGATGTCATCCAACCGCCCCTAGGCTCCTCATTTCGAATGTTTATAAACTAGGGGCTGAAAAGTGCAGATTTATAAAACTTTCAGTGGGCTTTTTCTCAATCGGTGCAGATTGGGAGGACCTTTGTACTTAAAAAGCTTGGGAGGTTGCCAGCTTCCCAGAACAAGACCAAAACATGAGCCCCTGGTGAAGTCTCCATCTCCTTCTGCCTTACAACCCCACAGCGCAGCCACCCAGGGACTTTCTGTCCTAAGTGCCCTTGTTTGAGGGTCCCCTCTACCCAACCTGCTGGTCCCTCATGTTGATCCCATGCCACACAAGGCAGGGGCCAGCTCAGAGGAGCAGCCCCTGCTGTCTGCATGCATCCCACCTGGGCGGTGGCACCGGCCTTCTCAGAGTTGACAGCCCTTGGTGCTCCCCACCCGTCCTGCACACAGCAGTCAGAAAGAATGTTCCAGAAAGGCACATCTGGTCACACTCTGGGGCCCTGCACTGCAGGAAAAACATGGCCCAGCAGGGAACACCCAGGGGGTTTCTATTAAGCATCTGTTTGGCTCAGCCAGGCCCTTCTCCAGGATGCCAGTTGGATAGTGACACCCCCACCCCGACCCTGGCCTAAGGTTTCTGGAAATCAGGACAGTGAGGCAAGAGCCTGTGTGAGCAGGGAGAGGAAGAGGAGAGCGCCTGGCTGAGCCTGAGTTCCTTCCTCTCCTGCAGCCTCTCCTAGAGCAGTTTCCAGGCCTGGGGTCCCCCTCAGTTTCCCTTGAGTGAATATGGCATCACCCGCTGTATCATCTGGGGATAGATCCAGGATGCCCCACAGATAGCAAAATCTGCAGATGCCCAGATCTTGTATGTAAAATGAAGCAGTATTTATATATTACCTGCCCACGTCCTCCATATACTTTAAATGACCTCTAGATTACTTCTAATACCTAATGCAAAGTAAAGCCTGCATAAATAGTTGTTACACTGTGTTGTCTGGGAAATCAAGACAGGGAGACGCCTGTCCATGGTCAGTAGAAACCGTCCTAAGCCTAACTATAGGGTGCACAAACAGGACTTGAGGTGAACAGCGCTCAGAGAGCCACACAGAGGCCAAGGGCCTATGACGTGGCGGCGGCAGCAGCAGGGCACGAGGACACATCCTTGCGTCCCTTGGGTTCAGTGTAATGCTCAGCATGTGGCATGCTTAAATTTTGCTTTTGGAATTTTCTGGAATTCTTTTTGTGCATATTTTTCATCTGCAGTAGGTTCAATCCACAAATACGGAAACTGAGGACATGGAGGGTGGACTGTGTTCAGTTACCTGAGCCACAGAGGGCAGGGACCTGCCTGCCAGGAGGGGAAGAAGGGAGCCCTCCATGCTGCCTGGGACTTGTTATGATGCAACTACACTGGCTCCGCATGTGACCCTCTTTGGCTGCTGTAGCTACCCTGAGATAGGATAGAAGACATAAAAGATAGGTAGAAAGGAGGTAAGACATCATAAAATTGTATGTTTAAGAAGAGTGCAACTTCCAGGACCCAACTGAAGTTACCCAAGGTGATCCACATCAGCATTCTTTTGGTTAAATTTAGGCTCCTTGCCTTCCAGACCTGTTACACCCACAATTTCTCAGGAATGCTAAAAGTCCATAATTTGGCTTAATTAAAAAAGTAAAGAGCAGGAACCTGATCCTAAGATGAAGGAACAGGTTGAGAAAATCCAAAGAATGTTTAAATTGCCTATCTTTTTTTTTTTTTTTTTTTTTTGGTACCAGGGGTCGAACTCAGGTCCTTGCGCTTGTGCAGCAGGTGGCGAAACCACTAAGCTAAATCCCCGGCCCAAAATTACCTATCTTTAAAGAAGAACTGAGCTTATACCTGTAACATGACCCAGTACTCTTTAGGGGCCCCTTTTGTTGGGGTTTCCATCCCTTTGAGAGAAGCATAAATGTTCCTTGTTCCAGAAAATAAGTGCCTCCCTCTCTTGAGGGCAGGTACTCTATTTCTTTGAGTTTGTACCTTTTAATTTCTGCCTAATAAATCCTTTTCCGGGCCTTTTACTGCCTAGTCCTGAAAATTCTTTTTCCATGACAAGAGTCAGCAAACCTGCAAACATTCTGCAGGTAGGGTGGGCTACGTTCCTTATCTCAGTGTTGGGAACCTCCTCAGACCCTGCCTGGTGACAGCCCCACCTTGCAGATGGGGAGACAGAGGATGGCTGAGCTAGTGGCCTCTTCTAAGGTGTGGGGATGGGGTGCAACAGCAGAACCCCCACCATACCCCCACAAAAAGTAATGACTGTCCCTGTGGCTCAGACCTCGTGCCCCAAGGGCCATCCATTTTGCACGAGACCAAAACAAGAGGCTATGGACAGGAGGGGGACAGAGGACGCTTTCTGGAAGATGTGGTGCTGTGTCCAGACTAGGGAAGCTGCACGTTCAAAGGCACTGAGGCTCCAGACTACTCCGAGTTGTGCTTCCCCAGATCAGCATCAACTGGGAGATTCCTTTGATCATGGGCCGATCGGATCCAGTGCATCACAGCAGCGCCCCCTTCAAGTGCTCAGCTGAAGTCTCTTGTCTGTTCTAACCAGGCCTGTCACTGATGCATCCTGAAATGTTTGTCTGTCACAATAAGTCAAGAACCTGGCCAGGCCGGGCTGAGGTCCCCATCTCTCACTGGAGGACATCCTCGGATGCTGTCCAGTGACAGGACAGTTTGGTTGTGTGATCTGGTGCACTGAGAACACAGTGGCCTTCTCTGGGGCCCTGCTGAAAGTGTATGGCTTGAATTCAATCCCAGGGCAACATCAGACGAACCCAAATTGATTGCTAGGCACTCTGTAAAGTAGCTGACTTATTCTTCAGAAATGTCAAGGTCAAAAAAAGTCAAGGTCATGAAAGATAAGGAAACAGTCCAAAACTGTTCTGGCTTAAAAGAAACCAAAGAGACAAGACAAGTGGTCACAACAGCAGGTCTTGGATGAATCCTGGGTCCTCACAAGATGCTATTAGTACCGTAAATGAGATACGAGTGGCATCTGAGGATTTGTTGGCAGTACTGTAGCAATTTTGTGCTTTGGTTATGCAGAAATATACCCTTGTTTTCAGGAAATGCACACTGAATATGGTGTCTGTTCAAATAATTCTGGAGCCAGGTGTAGTGGCACATACCTATAATCCCAGAATCAGGAGGCTGAGGCAGGACGATCATCATGAATTTGAGGCCAGCCTGGGCTACATAGTGAATTCAAGGCTAGCCTGAACTACATAGTGAGACCCTATCTCACAAAAACAAAAACAAAACCTGAAAAAAATAAATATATACACCTATGCACAAATATTTGTATATGTATATATGTAATATATATATGTAATGATAAGAGAGATGTAATAAAATAGTAACTTGAATAATTGACTGAAATCTATATAAGAATGTTTATACTATTTTTGGAAACATTCGTTGTTATTTTGAAATTTAAAAATTAAATTTAAAATTAAGAGTATTAAAACCACAATTAAGACCGGGGATGTAGCTCAGTGGTTCCGCCGCCTACCTCAAAAGCACAAGGTCCCGAGTTTGATCCCTGGTACCAAAAAAAAAAAAAAACCACAATTACAATAAAAATGGCTACCACTGCAGAGTATATACTGTGGGCTTAAAATGTATTAGCTCATTTAATCTAACTCTAAGCACGCAAAGTAGGTATTAGTATTCCTGTTTTATAAAAGAAGAACCAGTCTTAGAGTAGTTAGTGGCTTTCCCAAGATGACACATCTTGTAACTAGTAGAAGTGTTATTTGAACCCATGCCAAGCTGGCTTAAGAAGCCATCTCCCAACTCTTTGGGAGATGGAGAAATAGTCAAGGAAACAGATGATAATTGCACGGGGTGACAGTTTTGGACACAGGTCCTGAAAGGAGCCAAGATTACTAGGAAGGCTTTTCAGAGGAGGTGACCTTTGAGCTGGGCCTTGAAGCATGTATAAGAGTTTCCCACTCATGGAAATAAGTTCTCCAGGTCGAAGAAGTGGCGTGGTCAAGGCCTCAGAAGTTTGGAAGGATATGTCCTAGAGTTTTGCTGGGCCCCACCAACCTACAGATAAAATCACTAGCTTTTCGGAATTGTCTGCAAAAATGCTCTTCATATTTCTCTGGAAGTCCTGGCATTCCATACCTCCATCATTTTGCCCTCATTTTGAAGCCCTCCCTCAGCATCGCTTTGCATTTCTCAGCTGTGTCATCTTGGATGAGTTAGCTATTTTCTGAGCCTCAAATTTACTTGTCTGTGAAGTGGAGCCCCATGATATCTAATTTTAGGGTTGGGTGAGAACTAAAGAAGAAGGTTGACCAAGGGCTTGGCTTGGTTTCTGGTATGGATTCAAAGATGGTGGCTGTTCTTATGCACTGGGGACCTGAACCCCCGAGAAGAGCAGAGATTAGCCAAGTGCTTGAAACCAAGGAGAGTGCGACCAGGGCTTGGCCCCAGGCCCTGATCCTCACTGATGACCCCCTGACCTCAGCCCACCCCAGCCCCCAGGCCCCAGCCCTGTGCTCTATCACCAAGGACAGAGCCAAGCAGGGCGGCTCTCTCTGCCCTGTGGGTTCATTTTGGGACAGATCCTCAGCTTTGGGACCTCTGCTGAGCACACATCTACTTCCTAATGTGACTGAGTGTGATAACTCCCTGTGGCAGAGACCCTGGGACACTTGGCAACTAACTGTCTGTTTCTTTCTTCCTGTGTTCTCCAGGGCCTAGAAGAGGCCAGGCCTGCCAGGAGAGCCAGAACTGTGACACAGTCACATGTTGCAGTTTCCTGAGAATAACAAGTGGGAGCCGGCACACACACACACACACACACACACACACACACACACACACACAGTCTTCTGAGACCACTGCTTGGCTGGTTTTCTTCCCTCTGCCTCCAGCCCCCTCCCCAGCACCAGCTTCCATAGGCGGCTCCTACCTGCTATCTCAAGAGCCACCTCCTCCCATCAGCACAGAGAAGCTGGCTCAAGTCCCACTACTTCCTGGAGGCCTAGGGAAGTAGCCAGGCCTGGTCTGCAGGTGCTCATGGCCTGGAGCTCATGCTCTGGGCTCTGACTTCTCTTTTAACTCTTGGCTATGGAATATGTCCTTTATGCCACTCCATACAGCAATATGATCATGCTGATGATGAGAACTCTCTGTCCCCACCTTCTCCTTTAGGAGACTGGCATCCTCCAGGACCAGGTGATCCAAAGGGGCCCTTTTAGGGACTGGAATCTGGAGAGGAGAGTCTTTCTTGGCAAAGCAAGATAGTCTCCTCTTGAGAGTTTGTCGCTGGAGTCCAAGGTGTCTGGTCATCTTTTAAGACCTGCACTGCAAGGCCAGCTGTCTACAGGAGCCTAATCCTTTCCTCCCTTTGCTCTCAGAATCGCCAGGGGCCCCTCCCACACTTGCACCCCCAATCTAGGATCAGAATGCCATGTGAGGCCTGGTGTGTGGGAGGCTGGTGTCCCAGGTGGTAAAGAGTTAACCAATAATCAAGAAGTACAGAAAAGCTTGTTAACACATTCATTGCAAGAGAGAAGTGGACAAGTCCAAAAGAGGATGATACCATCATGGTGAAAGGCTGAGATATTTATATTTGATTTTAACTGCCGGGGCGGGGGGGGGGGTGTCCAGTCGGGTCACAATGGTTCCATTGTCCCATCCATCTCAGTTCTGAGGATAGATAGGTTGTATTTAAAGACTTAATAATGTTTGTTTTGTTCAGACCTAGTTCCTTTGGTGCCACTAGAAACAGTCCTTTCGGATAGAATTAGCAAACATGTAAAGATTAACTACGGTTAGTGGCCAAGGGGATCAGAATGAAATATAAATGTACTTGAAAGGGACTTTTGATGTGATATTGGGATAGGGAAAGAAATTATACTTTTTCAGATATGATAAGCAGTTAGATGTTCAGTGATGTATGTGTAGTTCTTGTGCAGAGCTCACAGGGTGGAAAGTTAATGATCTACTACAGACTCATCACTGAGCTGCAATGTGGCCTTTAAAAAAACACTGGTAAAATAGCCACGATTCTCCCACACAGTAGGGTGACAACACACCCTGGAAGTCAAACACCCAGAGGAGTCGAGTCCTGGGTGGGAGAAGGAGGAAACTGAGGCAAAGTAGAGATGGAGACTTAACTCACCCCATCCATGGGGTAAGTTGTAGGTTTACTGACTTACATCACAGAAGAATATTGCAGGATGCCTGCAGTGAGAGGCATCTGAAACATTTATTAAGCAGAAACAAAGAAGTACACACTCAGAAGAGAGGCATATTATATTCTGGGGTTGGAGATTTTGTGGTCTTGGGGGGCATCTTCAAGATGGGTGACCTAGAAAGTGTCTATGCTCCCAATTTGGTGGGTTACATTCAAATGCAAACCATCTGCATGTGTTTGAAGTTTAGAGATCTGCTGCCCACTAATATTGCTACTTTTAAAAAGAAAGAAAAGAAAGAAAGAAAAAGAAAGAAAAGCAAGCAAGCAAGCAAGCAAGCAAGCAAGCAAGCCAGCCAGGGATTTAGCTCAGTGGTGCTGTGCCTGCCTCGCAAGAACAAGGTCCTTAGTTTGTCCCCGGTATCAAAAAAAAAAACAGTCAAGGACCCAAGTTCGATCCCTGGTACCAAAAAAAAAAAATAGTGCTGCAACCTTGAGGATGCAGGTCTTACAAGGAGGAGCAATTCACAGGTGAAAAGCACAGGCCCAATTTACAGGATTACTCTATCTTTAAGACCCTTAGGATTTTTTTTTTTTTTTTTAGTTTCCTGGAAGGAAACAAAGCATTGTGTAACTTTTGTGTCCTGAAGCTGCAGGGGCTTTTTTAAAGTGCAATTTAAAAATTATTATTTTCTTGTCTCCCTTCTGAAGTAGGATGAAGAAATAAAGATAGAGGATAAGGAAAATCATAACTAAACTTATACAACTTCCAGGACCCAGTCAAAATTACTCAAGGCAATTCATATCTGCATTCCCTTGATTAATTTAGGCTCCTTTTCCTTCCAGAACCATCACACCCAAAATTCCTCAGGAATAATATAAACCCACAAATTGACTTAAGTTGTAAAAAGTAAAGAGCAGACACCTGATCCTAAGATAAAGGAATAGGTTGAGAGAATTCAAAGAATGCTTAAATTATCCATCTTAGTGGGGGGAAAACTAGCTTCACACTGTTAGTGGGATTCTGGGGTGCTGTGGACTCTAAAGATTCTCTCCAGGTTCTTGTTGTCCTGAACATAGAATTAGTCAAGACATGCACAAAAGGTAACAAGGTTTTACACTTATTAGAGGTAGGAAAAGAAGTACACTCTGCAGAATGAGAGCTGGCCACTGAAAGAGGTCACAGTAGCCATGCAGTTAATGGATGCCTTCTTTTGTATCTGCTATTCTTATGTCATGTCTAGGCTGTCCTATCAAAAACTTACTTGATTTCATACCATAAGAATTGAAGATAGCATCCTCTGATTGGACCCAGTATCCTGGATCTATGTGATTGACAGGTCATGTCCAGCCATTTACCCATGCCCTAATTTCCTGCCTCAATACCTATAAAATGGGCCAGTACCATTCTGGGGCATGGTTCACTTTCCTGGGGTTTCCATTCCCTCAAGAGAGATATAAATGTTCCCAGTTCCAGGAAATAAGCACCTCTCTCTCAAGAACTTGCACTTTATTTCTTTTACATTTCTGCCTAATAAATCCCTTTATGCCTCTTACTGCCATGTCCTGAAAATTCTTTTTCTGAGACAGTAATATAGGCAGCATAGTTGGGTCTACAGGACCACTCCCTTTCACTCACTCAAACCTGGGCAATGCCCCAGGCCAATTCTCAACCCTGGCCCAGAAGGGAAACAAACACCCAGAGCCCTCCAAGGAATATTCTGAAAATTTGAAACTAAGACAGGTACACCAGACCTCCCTGTGTGCCCTAGAGTAAACTTTCTTCCCCTGGAACTCATTGAAAGTTTATTTGTGTGGACTGTATCTTATACATGCAATTATAACAGAGTGAATTATAGAAAGGACATGTACAATAGCACCCTGTCAATCATGCTGTCAATAATGCTTTGAAGGACCCCTGGATGGGAAGTGTCTTATTTTCTCTCTGTTGAGACAAAATACCCAACACTCAAAGTCAAAGGAGGAAAGGTTTATTCAGCTCACAGTTTGTAAAGGTTTCAGTTCATAGTTGGCTGGCTCCAAGGCAGGGTAGCAAGGTAGGTTGGCAGGGCTGGCTCCAAGGCACAGAGAAGAAACAGTTCATGATGGGCAGAAGGCAGCAAGCTACCAGCAACTAGTGACCACACTAGCCATTGTAGTCAGGTTTTGCAAGGGAATAGATTTAATATAGAACACAATTTATAGGATTATTTTAAAATTTTCACCCAAAATTCAAATGCAGAGGAGTGCAAGAAATCTGTCCACACACTAAAGACCCAAAGAATTGAGCTGCAGACCTGGATGCCACAGCAATGTCCCACACAAGTCCAGCTAAAGGCCTAGAGCCCAAGGCAATCCTCTGTGAGTCCAGCCCAGAGGTCTAGAGCCCATAGTAATGTCTCATGCAAGTCCATATCAAGAATCTGCACTAGGAAGGACCAAAGGCCAGTGGTGGAAGATAAAAAACCTGCGCTGGTGGGGTGAAGGATTTGTGCCACAGTCCTGAGGGATCTGTACTGGAGCCAGAAGTGACACTGGTGGCGAAGATCAGAGATCCTTTGATGAGAACACCAGCTGTTCCCAGCGACACCTAGGACTCGAGCTCCTCCAATGACCAAAACAGCCAAGTTCACATCAGGAAAACTAGCCATGACAAGCTTCTCCAAGAAAATCAACAGCCAATGATCTTTCCCTCTAGTTCTCTTTTTATGCCATTGGCAACAATCCTCAGGTGGATCCTCCATGCCCAGAACCATGCTGATTCAGTTCAGCTGGGCATTACAAGTTGACCATTAGTCCACCACACTAACCTTCTTTCAGTCCCTACCTTAGGGTGACTAGCACTCACACCCAGGATGGGACACCCTTAATCCCACCCAGAACTATGCCAAACCAATCAGTGGACTGATTTAGTAATCACACACCCTTAATCCCAGCATCACACACTCTAGATCCAGCTGCCTCTGAAAAGACCCCACTTAAGATGGAATGAGGCTTTGGGGGGACATCTAGACACAAGCCATAACAGGAAGTTCCTGACATTTACACCCCTATACTCCACACCCTTGGCATTCAGTACTATTTTCTTTTCACAGGTGCAAGCCGCTTTAGTAAACTTTGCTGCTATTTACTTGCTGGCATGTGCCACATCCTATTCTTTGTCACATACAAAAACCTGTGATTGTGCATTGCATATAAGAACCTGGGAACCTGTGCCCAGAGCCCACAACACACGACAACAACAGGAATCAGCAGACCTGCACTTATTCTCCAGGTAGGGTGGGTTTAGGTTCCTTATCTCAGTGGAAACCCTCCTGGAACCTATCTGGTGAAACTGTTTACCTGTCTTTGTTTCCTCTGTCCTAGTTCCACTTGGGTAGGTTTGGCTGGGCATGAGCTGTCAGGGGTTAACTGAGGTGGGGGGCAGCTTGTTCAGAAACTTGCCGGCAGGTTTTCAGGTTGTACTTTTATAGCCACGGAAGTCATGACTGTGCGATTTCATTTTAATGTTCCTTAACTGACACCCTCACAGATGCCATATCTGCTTGGTGCTGGGGCCTCAGGTGCTTCAGGCGCCTAAGAACTGGAGGTGTTCAAAAGTATATGGGACTGTTACCTGCCACTCAGGTTCAGTTATTTGCTCACTGCTGACCAAATCAAAGGAGGCTATTTATTTTGGCAAAAAGGAAAAAGGATTTATTCAAAGCTAGCTCCAAGGAGGCAGAGGGGCCTATTTGCCTCAAATCATCCTCTCACTGTGTACAGGTAGGAAAGGGCCTTTTATAGTAAGGAACAGAAGGGAGGGGCACAGAGAGATAATGTAGATCTCCACACTTGCTGGGTCAAGTCTAGCCATCCTCAGCTCATCCTCCTCCATTGTAGAAAGGAAACCAGGCTCTCTGGCCTCCTGGGCTAGCATCTGCACATTCTGTCATTTCTTGGGGCTGAGGAGAGGAGGGGTGTTGCTTATGTGCTCAGCAGGAGGAAGTTTGGAGAAGTTTCTCATCTCTAAAAGAAAAAAAAAATCTAACCTTTAAAGTTCCATTACACAGTGCTGGTTACAAGATTAGATTTCAAAAATTTAATTTTGACAAGCCATGGCCCTTGGTGTGTTAGAGCTAACTTCCCTGTCCAGAATCAGTGTGGGACTGTAGGACCCACGTTGTTTGAAGAACAGTAGAGCTGTTGTGAGGACAGGGTGACAAGTCCTCCTGGCAAGCCCCCCAGGATAGGGGAAAAGTCTTCTCTTCCTGAATGGCAGTAACTGTGACAGTGCCTAAATCACTCTGTGACTCAGTTTCCTCATCTCCCAAAGAGGGATAATCATCCCTCCCTTGTGGGTTGTCTATAATCTTGGAGATAATGCAGGTAAAGCATCTGGCATACACTGGGTATATGGCACTGTTTTCATGTTTAGCAAGCCATAGGATTCCAGTTGTGGAAGACAGGAACAGGGAGGAGAACTTTTTAGAACTATGTGAAGAGAAAAAGGAAAAAACAGCTTAGAAGGTCTCATGTCCTTGGGCTCAGCAGGCTTCAGCAGATTTTCATAAAATCAGAGTAGGGGATACAGAGCACCAGGGGTTTGATGGGGACTCAGTGGGAGAGAAGCTGGCCACTTCCTCCCTGCGGGGCCTCCCTCTCATCACCATGGAAACCGAGAGGCTGCCCTAAAGGTTCCTACTCACCCAGACCCTGAGGCTCCAGAAATGGGTGGGGTCAGAGCAGACCCCTACCTTCCAGTCTGCAAAGCTGGGGTGGGGGTGCGGTGTCTGCCTCGGTCTCTACAATCTCCATGGCTTGGGAACACTCGGGCTGATGTTGAATCCGAGCTCTGCCAACCTGCTGAGTGCCTGTGGGAAGAGCTCTTTCCTTCCTGGAGCCTCAGGTTAAAAGAGGAGGAAATGTATGAAAACAGAAGCTTAGTTGAGAAAACAGTGACATAAAGAAGCAATAAAACATTTAATGCCAGGGAGAAAGTTCACCGGTTGTTTATTGATAAAAGGGAACTTTGCCAAACTGGCCAGTGTGACCGTTTTTTTTTTTTTTTGGTACTGGGGATCGAACTTGGGTCCTTGTGCTTTCAAGGCAGGTGGCGGAACCACTGAGCTAAATCCCTGGCCTGTGACCCTGTTTTTGTTAGAAAAGCAAAGAGGACTATCTAGATATGCTTGCCAATATAATAATAATAATAATAATAATAATAGATAAAAGGGAAGAGGAGAGAAGAAATACTATAAAATATGCTTCTGCTTGTTTCTTTTTTTTTGATACTGGGGATCAAACTCGGGTCCTTGTGCTTGCGCAGCAGGCGGTAAAACCACTGAGCTAAATCCCCAGCCCATCTGCTTGTTTCTTGAGGAAGGGATTCCTTGTACAGTACTTTTTATTCTCTTGATCTTTCTTAAAATTCGGCCAAGGATCATGAGTAACTTTTGAAGTCAGTAACATTAATAGTTTCATCTAGAGGGACATTGCGCTCACTGCTTGACCTGATTTAAACCTCATTCTGTCTTGATAGTAACCCAGTGAGGAAAAGTGCTATTATTGTCCCCACTCTACAGAGAAGGAAACTGAGGGTCAAAGCCAAGAAACTAGACTCCAAAACTGGAGCACTTAATCATTACTTCCACTGCCCTCTGGGTCAAGAAAATGCTGCAGGTTCTGTTTTCTTAAATGTTTGACAATGGAAAATACCAAAGAAATCTAAAATCGATAGCTATAATAAACCCTCCTGTACCTACCAGCCCACTTTAAGAAGTCAGTTGGATGAGATGGTGCCTGCTGTAATCCCAGCACTCCGAGAGGCCTCCGAGGCAGTAGAACCACAAGTTGAACCCAGCCTGAGCAATTTAGTCCCTATCTCAAAATACAGGGTTTTTTTTTCTTTTTTTTTTAAAGGCCTGGGATTGTAGTTCAGTGTGAAGATTCTAGGTTCAGTTCTCAATGCTGGGGAAAAAGTCCTTAAATGGAAGTATTGAGGATGGGATGCTTAGGAAGAGGAAACAGGCCAGAGCCAGAGGCTCCAACCTACACTCACATACACACACACCTAGTGCACGCACACACAGCACATGCACACAAGCCTGCAAGGCTCCCAGGGACACCTTGGGGCTGCCTCCAGAGCTGTAGCACATTCTCCCTGGGGAACTGCAGCTGCTTCCACTCTCTGCCCCACACCAGGTTCCTTCTGCCTTTCTACACTTTCCCACGTGCATTTCCCCAGCTGGCTCCTTCATAGGTCTCTGGCTTTCCTCCAAGGCCTGCAGGTTTTGGCAGCTTGGACAACACAGGAGGGCATGGCCAGAGCTCTGGACAACACAGCAAAATGGGCAACCCTGATGGTGCTGGCCACCTTGGGCACAGCCCTGACAGTGGCCACCAACCCTGGCTTCGTGGTGACGATCTCCCAGGAGGGTCTGGACTACGGTAATTGGGTGCCTTCCTTCCCTCCTCTCCCATTCTTGAAAAGCACACATTGAGCACGTCCTGTGTGTAGCCCTTTAAATCCAGTGCCTGGTATGTTCACAGCTCTGTAAAGTAGGCTCCCTTGCTCCCATTTTACACACAAGGAAATTGAGGCAAAGTGAGTTGCCCAAGGTCACAGAGCTGTGAAGGGGCAGAGCTGGGACTGGAGCACTGGTCTAGAGGACTCTAAGTCCAGTGTCCAGGCCCATGAGGGTCCTCATGTTCCCCTCCCTCTACCCACCCCCAAACTCAGGCTTCTAGGCTCATCTCTTCTTTCCAAAGCCTGTTCTCAGCCTTGCCATTTGCCTCTCGAGGCAGAGGAGGCAGGGGAGGGGAGGGCCCTCCTTAGTGCAGGGGCTGGCAGGCACATTGTGCACAGCACCCCCTGGGTGACCCAGTGAGGATCCCCCAGGCTGCCCCTCCAGGCCCAGAGAGAGAACAGGAAGGCACGAAGGGCCCTGGCTGGCCTGCTGTGCCGTGGGCCAGGCTCTGACTAGCAGCTTTACCCACTAGGTCTCCTTTATCCTCTCAGCAATGCTAGGTGGGACATATTGTTACCATCGATAGTCACAGGTGAGCAAATCCGCGGCTCAGGGAGGTAGGTGAGAGAGGGCAGCCTGAGCTAGGGCTCAGGTTTGCCTGCCACCCCAGAATGGCTTGGTGGTGCCTCTCAGTGGAAGAAAGATGGAGTACAGCACTGTAGGGACCCCAGGCCCAGGAAATCAGACCAAAGCTCTCAGCCCTTGATGTACCAGTGGGGACCAGCAGGACAGGACTTAGAGTGACCTGGTGTCTGACTCCTGAATTCTCACCCAGGCAGAGCAGCTCTGGATCCAGGGGTGTGGACAGAGGCCCCACCTGACTGAGGAGGAAGGAGTATGTTCCAGCTCCAAGCTGGGGTGCTCCTGTAGGCTTCCTGGGAACAGATGCTCAGCTGAGGGCTTTAAGCACAGAAGTCCTGGTGCTCAGTCATAGCTGCCTCAGTTTTTCCTCCTACTCGTGCCCCATGTGGCATCCAGAGTGAGTTTTCTGAAATGTAGCAAATGTGTTCAGGTATCATCCCCCTACACTATCCAGTGGCTCCCCAGTGCCTTCAAAAGCTACCCTGGGCCTTTGGCACTGCATTGGAGAACCTACAAGGCCTGGCTCTGGCCAACCCACAGATCCTGGCCATCTGTTTTTCCCTCTCTGGGTGGTGACCACATATGCAGTGCTACTCAGGACATGGGCTCTGGGACCAGAACACCTGTGTTCCAATTCTGCTCCACCACTTGCCAGCTGTGTGGTCTTGAACAAAGCATGTTGTCTCTCTGAGCCTCAGTTTTCCCTTCTGTGAGATGGGGAAGTAACAGGACCTCTTTCCTAGGATCGTTTAGTCAGTAACTTGATAGACGTGCACAGCCTAGAATAGTGCCTGGCACAGAGTAAGAGCTTGATGCAATCTGTTATCATCACTTTGAAAACCCGAAGCCTGGCTAGCAAGCTCCCTGTTTTTATCCTTCTCAGATAATGTGTTTGCCTGTTAATTGGTTCTTTGATGCTGTTAGCTACATAATAACTCATGAGAGAATTGTTGCCTTTGGGGCATTCATTTATTTATCCAACAAATATTAAGTGCCAGGCATGGAGGAGAATGTAGGAGACACATTAATAAATAAAACTGACATTGCCGATAACCTCAGGGGACTTACATCTAGCAAGCTAGAGAGACATTAATCAGAGTCACATGAATAAATGCATAATTACAAACAGTAATGGGGACTCCAAAGGAGACGTCTGTCCACAGCAATGATAACAAGGGGGGTTTCTCTGTTTACTGGGTCAAGGAAGGTTCCCAAAGGAAGTGCCTGGACACTGACCAGGTGAATATGGAGGAAAGCAGGAAACAGCAATGCAAAGCTCCTATGGAGAGAGTCAAACATTCAGAGAGGTAGGGCATCTGTAGGGACAAAGCACAGAGCAAGGCAAGGAGTAGGTGTGCAACAAATACTCATAGGATGCATGACTGGCTTTTTTTTTTTCTGGTCCCAGGGATTGAACTCAGGGCCTTGAGCTTGTGAGGCAGGCACGAGATACTGAGCTAAATCCCCAGCCTGCATGACTGGCTTTTTGGGGAGATGGTATTTTAGACCAGGGTTCAAGAAACTAGAAGCCCCAGGCCAAAGTGGCCTGCTGCATGTTTCAGTATGGGCTGTGAGCTAAGAATTGTTCTTATGTTGTTAGGTGGATAAAAAAATCAAAAGAAGAATATCTCACAACACATGAAAGTTACATGAACTGCAAATCCACTGTCTGTAAATAAAGTATGGCAACATGGCCACATGTATTCACTTATATACCATCCAGGGCTACTTGTGCTTGATGACATCAGGGGTGCAGCTGTGACAGAGAGCGTGAAACACAACACTGGAGATATTTACTATCTGGCCCTCTATTGGAAACTTTCACAGACCCCTGATGCAGACCCTTCCGTCCCACTGTCCCTGCTATGGACAAGGCACGGGCTGCGCCTCTGACTGTCTCCCGCCCTGTTCTGCCCTCAGGCTGCCAGCAGGGAATAGCTGTTCTACAGAAGAAGCTGGAGAACATCAACCTGCCTAACTTCTCGGGAAGCTTCAAGCTTTTGGGGAAGGGGTATTATAACTTCTACAGGTGAGGCTCTGGAGGAAGCCACCAAATCTACCTGACTCCCTGGGGAGCCGTCATGAACTCTGTAAAACTCTGTGCATGGTTCATTTATCAGTTAGGACTTCAGGGCAGTTTCAAGGACAGAAAATCTAATCCCAAATGGCCTAAGCCAGAATCATTGGCTCATGTGACTAAAAAGTCCCTGGAATAGTCTGGCTTTGGGTTCAGTTTGAGCCAGGTTGAAAGCCCATTGACCCTGTATCTCTCTTGCCACCTCTAAACATTGCTTCCTTGGAGAAGCTAATTCTCAGCAGAGTGGCCCTCCAGAGACAAGACAGCCACCAGCAACTCTTGCTTGATATCAGCACTGAGTCCTGGAAGGAGAGCACTTCCTCCTTTCAACACAAACAGAAGCCCTCAGGATCACTCTGATTGGCCCATAGGTTATATACATACCCTTGAACCAATCACTGAGGCCAAAGGAACAGATTGGTTAAGCCTGGGTCACAAGATCCACCCCAGAAAATAGAGGTACAGTAAAGTCAACATTCTTGGGAGTGACATTCAATACTCAGGGGGAGCAGCTTCCCCAAAGGAGAATGGCAGGTCTGTCACCATAAGAAGCAGCTACAGACAGAAAACCCACAAATGTCCCCTGCAGAATTCCTTACCCCATTCATTCAGCAGATATTCTGAACACCTACTCTGTGTCTGACACAGCAGCCTCTGGGGTGCAATAATGAAACAAAACAGACACACTCTGGCCCTTTATAGAGCCTGTAGTCAGGAGTTTAGCATTTGTTATCTTCAACAATAGTCACACAGCCTGGAAGATGGAGATGACTGTGCCCACTTTGCAAATGGGAAACTGAGGCTCAGGGTAGTAAAATGATAGGCCCAGGAAAATGCAATGGAAGTGGGGGATTCACATGCAGATGTGTCTGCCTTCAAAGACCAAACCACACCAATGCCCATGTTCTTGCCAAGGCTGCTCTCAGCACTTCTGGCTCCTCGTGGAGTGGATGTGCTGAAGGCCTTAACCAAGTCCTGGGCAAGACATCCAGAAAGCTGAACAAACCTTTCTCCTTTGCAGCTTGAAGGTCCTCAAATTCCAGCTTCCCAGTCCCCAACTAAGACTGCAGCCTGATGTGGGCCTTCAACTCTCCACCGACAACAACAATATCATTATCAATGGAAAATGGAACGCCAAAAGGGGTTTCCTGTACGCCTGCATGCTTGGGGTTTGTGGGGTGAACTCTTGGTACTATTTGGAAGGGATTAGAGCCAGGGTGTGAGAAATGCTCAACTTTTGCCTTGCCCACCACCTCTTGTCACCAGAGGTTTTGTGGAAGAATTTATCACCTAAGAGTCAGCATAACCCTTGATCCACATCCCAGTATAGGACATGGCAAGGCTGAGTTCATACATGTGGCTTGGAAGGGAAAAGTGAGCCTGAGCAGGGCCTTTCATTTATTCTCTTTGTCAGCTAGCTATTTCTGTGTAACAAAACATCCCAACCTCAGTAGCTTAAGCAACAATCATGTTATCATCTTATCTTCTGTGTGTCAACTGGGGTTCTGTCGATCTAGGGTGGGCCTAGCTGAAGAGGCTCTGCTTGTTTTCTTTGGACCTGTGAGCTACCCAGAGCATATCCTTGGTGACAGCAAAGGTGCAAAAAGGGGCAACAGGAACATGCAGGTCCTCTGAAGGCCTGGTTTCAGAAAAGGCCCATGGTCACTTCTACTCATGTAGCATCGGCCAAATTATGTCACATGGCCAACCCCAAGCCAAGGGCAAAGAGATGCATTCCCTCCCCTATGACAGGAAATGGCAAGAGTGTAGGCCCAGGGAGGCATGATGAATTGGGGCAGATCGTGCAAGCTACAAGTTTGAGTCTAACACTGGGGCCTCCCCACAATGGCCCTGCCCAGTACTAATGATGGCTCGGATTGAATCTCACTTTGAGAACATATTTTGCTTGGGAAAGCAGGGGAGAAAATGCAGGAGAAGCCACACTGGGTAGAGAGGGGTGTGGGTCAGCCTCCCGGCCTTCTCCCCACAGTAAGAGCTGCAGAACCCTTGACCGAGCTATCATTTCACTTACTTCACTTGCATTTCACTCATTGATCAAAAAATGATAACAATACTTCACCACGCTATAGAGGAGTTGACAAAGTCCCTTCAGGTCCAATCTTACCCAAACTCATTTCCTCCCTGAGAAAGGAGCTTTAATCTCCTTCGTTAACTGATGGTGCTGTAAGGATTAAAGTCTTTGGCCTCAAACACTCACATTTTTAGTGGTAAAGTGAGACATTCATTCTGGTGTCTGCCTGCCGGCCTAGGGTCTGAGGAAATGGAAGCTCAGAGAAGTTAAGAAACATGCCCCAAAACCATGCAGAGAGCAAGGTAGGGGGTGAGAATCGGGTCTGCCAGGCAGGCAAGGCTTCGGACCTCACGTTGGCAGCCTGACTCAACCGCTCAGTGCTGTGTGACCCTGGACAAGCTGCATCTTCTCTGCCACCGCCTCTGCCCTACAGTGGGGATAACAGCGAGACCCACCTTCTGGCATCACTGTGAAGTGTGAGCAGCAGTGGGGACCGGAGTGCTCCCTCTGACTCACCTTTTTTTGTTTCCCTTCAGCAAAGCCGGTGGCAACTTCGTCCTGAGAGTAGAAGGTATCTCCATTTCAGCCAGTCTAAAGCTGGGCAGTGACCCCACCTCTGGCCACATCACTGTTGCCTGCTCCAGTTGCAGGGACTACATCAACCGTGTCAGCCTGAAAGTCTCAAACAGCAAGTGGGGGTAGGTTCTCCTGGGCTGTGGTTGCAGGGAGGGACCTAGTGGAGCGGTGTCCACCATGCCAGGCCACAGCCGCAGGTGAGGCCGTCCTGGCCCCAGGCCTGATTTCCTGTTGGTCCTAGCCTGGCACTGAGAACTCATGCCTCCTGCTCCTGCAAAGCACTGTTTCTCTGCACTAAATGACCCATCCTCCCCACTCATCGAAGCCCACATCCAGCCCTTCCATAAACATTTGCCGGAAGCACCTGCTCACCAGGCTGCACATCCCACTCAGGAACAGCAGCCACCAATACGAACTTGGACCTAAGTGGCCTTGATTGGAGGCTCCCTGTGTGCCAAGCAGTTTTAGCACGTTTGTACCACATGCAGTCCACACATGACTCGGTGAAGTTGGTCTATAATTACGTCCCTTTCAGGGAGAAACCAAGGCACAGAGAGGAGACCAGTAACCTGCTTCTGCAGCTTGTGAGTGTCTCAGTCCAGGACTCTCTGACCCAGGCTGTCAGCCACATGACCCAGCAGGGAAAACAAGCATTACTCCCAACATTGAATTAGTGAATGGCTCATCTGTAATTACAAAAGGAGATAAGAACTAAGAAATAGAGGTTCAAAGTGCTGTGAACACATAGAGCAGGATGATGAGGTCCAACCTGATAGCTGCCCAGTTCTTCCTCCATGAATGACATTTGAATTGAAATGAAAATAAGTAGGAGTTAATCAGGTAGCTGTTGGGGATGGGAGTGTTCTAGGCAGAGGGCACTGCCTGTGCAAAGACACTGTGGTAGGAGGAAGCACAGATTACAGAGCATAAGGCAGGCCTGTGGGGGTGGTGTACAGAGACAGGTGCGGAGGGAGGTGAGGCGGAAGACCGGGCCTGGTCAGGACGTGATCATGCAGCAAAAGAATCCCACTGACAACTGCAGGAAAAGGTATATGGCTTGTGTATGCCTGGAGCCCAGGGACAAGGGCGCCAAGGCCTCTTTGGAGGAGGGAGGATGGCTTCCCAGAGGGGGTGGCATCCAGAATCCAGCCTGGGCACACCTGGAAGCCTCACATATGTCCCTCCATGTCAACCTCCAGGTGGCTGATCCGTCTCTTCCAAAAGAAAATTGATTCTTTGATCCGAAAGCTCTTGGACAACAAGGTAAGAGGGGCTGCACCTTCCCAATGGCCACGGCAGGAGAGTCCTGGGGGCCATGTCACTCCACCCCTAGGGATACCTCTGCTCTTGTCCCTGACCCCCTTGGCAGCCCTTACAGCCCCGTGAAACCACAAATCCGGCTTCCCAAGCTAGGCATGTTGCATTTTACTGAGGAATCCCCCGAGAGATCGGAGAGGGCTGCTACCCTACCCACAGCCAGCCCCCGGTGTGCTGCCCCTCCACTGAGCCCCTCCACTGTCCCCTGGCAAGGGACACTGTCTCCATCCCCCCTGCCACATGTCCTTTCTGATGCTCCCACCCAGAGCACATGCCATGCACGGAGCTCCAAGCTGGGCTTTGACCAGGGCCCTGCTGTGGCCCTTTCCTTGCAGCTGGAACTGGGATGAGGGACTGGCACCAGCTGGCGCTCTCCAACCTTCTCCACACTCGAACCACGCCCCCCCCAGCCCGCCTCCTCTGCCATGAAAAGGCCATTCATTGGCCTGGCTGTCCATGAACAAACCACCCCAGCTTCCAGGAATCACCTGAGCCTGTCTGGGAAGAGAGATGAGGATGGGCTTCTCCAGAGGGCAATGGGGAGCTCTTGCTGATCACATCTTCCATTCTCCCTAGATCTGCAAGATACTGAGCAATTCTGTGAACACCAACTTGCAGCGTTACATCAGGACTCTTCCAGGTGAGGTTGAGTGGGGATGGAGGAGGGAAGGGGTAGGAGGGGGTGGGGAGGGAGGCTGGGTGGGCGTGCCCGGCCTTGGCCTGGGCAGAACAGGCTATGGGCCACTGGCATTGAGCCAGGCCCTTGTGGTGAATCCGGAAACAAGATGCAAAAGCAGCCACTCATTCATCTGGCAGGGACCAAACAGCCCGGTACCCTCCTTGCTCCTGAGTTTGTGTGTGTGCAGGGTGTGGAGCGAGCACCTGTCACGGAGTCCTCCAGCAGCTGGGGAGTTCCGGGCACCATTCCCCCTCTACATCTAACAAAAAGTGGCTTGGGGAAGTACAAGGACTGTCAAGGTCGCACAGAGTTGCATTCAAACCCAGGACTCTGTCCCCTTGGCCCTGTGTTTTAGCCATGCGTCTTGGCGCTGTTGGAAGAAGGGTTTAAGACGACGTCGGTGGATGTGGAGTATGGATTTGTTTCCTGTGAGGGGAGTCCAGGAGGCCTCCCTGGAGGAGCTTCGATGGGGCCAGAGCTGCAGTCTCAGCCCAGCATTAGGGATGCTGTCATGGAGGCCATCTCATGCTCTGTCTTCTTTGTCTCTAGTGACATCCAAAATAGACAAGGTGGCTGACATCGACTATAGTCTGGTGGCTCCTCCAGTAGCAACGGCTGACAGCCTGACCTTGCAGATGAAGGTGAGGCTCACACCTCTGCCTCAGACTCAGGGCTCCCCATCGGCCTCCAAAACCAACCTCGCAGGACCTCGCCCCCTCTCCGCCCCACCTCTCCCCTCCCTCCCCACCTCCAGTCACACTGGCCTCCCTGCCGTTTCTGACACTCTCTGTGCCTCTCTTGTCCAGGGCTTTGAATGTGCAGTTCCCTGTGCTCAGGGTCCTCCCCGCAGCCAGACATCCGCACAGCTCTCCCCTGCTTCCTTCCAGTCTCTACTGCCCAGACCACACACTACACACCACATGCGCAGCTCAGGGATAGAGCAGAGTGAAAGATTCAAACAATATAATTATGCCAGCGAATGAGAAGGGCTGTCACCTCTGGGCTCCTGCCTGGGGGTGACACTGACGTGTTGTCTCCGAAGTCCCAGGTTCTAAGCATTCGCACACACACAGGTGGAAACCCATCAAGATTTTGCTGAGGCTCTGTGCGTGGATGGATGCGCATTGTCCTTCTGCTTGTGTTTCTCACCTAATAATGTGCATTGAAGGTGGTTTCAGACCAGGAAATAGGTCCCTCTCATCATTTTTAAGAGTTGCATGGTATTCCATAGGATGGGTGTCATGGTCGTTAATTATAAATAAGATATGCCTCACAGGTGCAGGGAATTTTACAGACCCAGGTACCCACCACCCAGATTTAAGAAACGTTACTATTTTGTCATATTTGCTTCTGATTTTTCAAAAAGTAAAACACTGTGGTGATCACTCCTGGGCCCTCTTTCCACACCTTCCTGCTCCTCACCAGGCACCCATGCTGACCAAGGCATGCTTCCTCTGCCTCCCACCCCACCCGCCCCATGCCTTCTTCTTACGCTGGTGATTGAACTCAGGGCCTTCTCTCTGAGCTACATCCCAGTCCTTTTTCATTTTGAGATAAGTTCTCACTAAGTTGCCCAATTTGAGCTTGTTCTTAGGAACAAGCCTCAGCTTCCTCTGCAACATGCTGGGATTCGCATGTGTCCTTCTTGCCTGTGTTTTTATACTTTTTATGGTCCTTCAAACTTTACGTATGTGGTATCCTACTGTACGTATCCACCTATGGCTTTGCTTTGCTTTTGTGAGGTTAACATTGTTTTTTGGCATGTTCCCAGATTTCTCATTAGAAACATCACACACACACACACAGCCTACAAACAAAAAACACCACAGTGTCAGTTTAAAACAAACACAGCACTCATAAAACTTTAGCTCCTTTCCATTCTGCTACCTGGGCAGAGGAAACAACATGCAGAGTCTGGCTGCTCTTTATAGGCCCCACACTGTCAGCAGCTGCAGGCTAAGCCGACGGTGCGGCTAGGAATGTGCCCTGGACTCTGCATGCTTGGGTTCAAGGCCTGGCTCTGCCACTTACCAGCTGTGTGACCTTAGGTGGGTCACTTCATCTCCCAGTGCCTCAGTGTCCCCTGCTGTACAGCGAGGGGTAGGCAGAGAAACACACTTGGCAACATCACCCAGAAGGCTAGTGATGCTATTATCATTTTAGGGTCATCAATTTTTCCTCTGTCAGACAGGTGTCCCCAGCTGGCTTCTCCTGAGACAGGGATGTTGAATTATGATTCCTGAAGGATCCCCCTGGCTCACTCTACTGTCTCTTCCCCTAGGGGGAGTTTTTCAGACAGGCCAACCGCAGCTCACCTCCCTTTGACCCTCCGGTGATGGCGATTCCCCCTGGGCACGACCGGATGGTGTACCTGGGCATGTCCGACTACTTCTTCAACACAGCTGGGCTTGTGTTCCAACAGGCTGGGGTTTTGAAATGGACCCTCACGAACAGCACTGTAAGGCCCAGCCAGGGGCAAACCCCCAGGAAGAGCACCGGGTTGGAGTCTAGCAGACCTTGTGGATTTGAAGCTTTATCTAAGATGTTGACTCTAGAGCCAAGACTCAGGCTGGCCTGAGTTTGAACGCTGGTCCCATCCCTTTCTGGGCCGGTGAGCCTGGGCCAGTTAGCCTCTGGAAACTGCAATTTCCTCATTTGCCCCTCAGAGGGCGCCAGAAGGATGAAGTGAAGTAGCAGTGCCCACGAGGCGATGCAGAGCTGTGCCCGCATGTGGGAGGACAGGAGCATGCACTCACGTGCCGGGCTGTGACACAGCCTCAGCCTCGCCTCTCTGTCCTCCTCGGCCAACTCATTATCTTTCACATGTTCATGGCTGCTACCCTGGGCCTCAGTTTACCCATCTGTACAATGAAGAAACAACCCTCCTCCCCAGAATCTGGGTACCGTACCACCGGATCCCAGCCCGGCTCCCGCCCTGTGTAGATTCTCCTGTGTGGACCACGGGTGTGTGCCTGCAGAGGCCGCCTGTCCAGACAGGGAGCTGCCCTCCAGCGTTCAGAGGCAGGGGCCCGAGCTCGGAGTGATGAGTAGGAGGCCTGGAGAGGCCCTGATTGGGGGCTGTGGGTGTGGAGGTGGGCTAACTGAGGTGGGATGTCCTGTGATTGGTTTGCAGGAGATGGTGCTTCAAATGAAGGGGAGGCTTCATTCACCACGCCCTCGCCCCCTGGTATAGGGCTGCAGAGGTTGAAGGGATGCAGGCTGTTGTCATGTACAGTTCGGTGGCACGTTCAGTCTCTCACCCCAAGCAGCATTTGCCTCCACCTCCTGATCTACAAAACTCTTTCCTCTTTCTACAGCTGCCAAAGAGATCCAAATTCCACTTGACCACCAGTTTCTTTGGAAAATTCCTACCCCAGGTGGGAACGAGCTTTCACTCCTTCTGTCATCCTGGGCTCCTGGAGAGGACTGGGCTGTGTCAAAGGGAAGGGGCAAGCAGAGACCCTGGGCTGACTGAGGGCGAAGGTGGTCACCAGGGCCTCATCCCTTCCACACATGTCCACTATGTGCCTGGAGCCCTGTGCTGGGGACTCGGCAAAAGAGACCGTATGCCTGCCTCGGGTACATGAGACAATGACAAAAACAGCACTATCTATGACAAGTGACACCAACAGCTGGGTGCCGCTGCTTTAGACAAAGGGCACAGGGAAGGCCTGGACCATAGTCCTCTCGGCTGTGTGGCTGAAACACCAGCCATTTATTCCTCCCGGTTCTGGAGACTGGAAGACCAAGATTGAGGTTCCGGTGAGGGCTGTCTTCTGGCCTCGTAGGCAGCCACCCTTTCTCTGTGTCCTTATAGGGCCTTTCCTCAGTGTGGGGGGTGGGCAGAGGCCGGAAGCTCTGGTGTCTCTTCCTAAAAGGATGCTGACTGTGTCGGCTCAGGGCCCCACCCCCTTGGCTTCATTTAGCCTCACTGCCCTAGAGCCCACCTCCACAGACAGCCACATGGCAGGCTAGGGCTTTAATGTGTGGATTTAAGGGGAGGAGACACAAACATTCCATTTATGACAGTTTCTCTCATGGTGGCAGCTCTAAAAAATGTCTTCAGAGGGAAGGTCTGGCTGGGGTGGGGAGAGGAGCAGCATTTGCATTATAGTCACATTATTTTTACTCAGGCTGGGTTTACCTGGGGAGGATGAAAGGCTGGGAGAGAAGAGAGAAGTCACCAAGGCCCTCCTTTGTTCCCCTGGAAGCTACTACTGCTCTCTGAGGAGGTGAAATATGAGCTTCGAGAAAGGGAAAGAGCCAGGCTAGGAAGGAATGGAGGGAAAAGCATTTGGTTAGAAGGAACAGAGAATGCAAAGGGTTTCAGATGGCAAGAGAGCTTGTCACATTTGAGGAGCAGCAAGAGTCCTCTGTGCCCAGCGATGGAGGACAAGGGCTAGAGGCGAATGGAATGAGGTCAGCAGGGTCCCAGATGGCAGCCATGAAGTCATTTGGCTTTATTCCGAGAGGCTTAGGGAGACATTGGAGGTATTTCTGCAAGGGAAGGGCAAGACAAGACTGGAAACCATTTTTAATTAGACAACCTCTTTTGTTGGCTGTGTCCACTGTGTGTAGGTCTCCCAGATGTTCCCCAGCATGGATGTGCAGCTTGTCTTCTCCACCTCCTCGCCACCACACCTGGTCATGGAGCCCACTGGCCTCACCTTCACCCCTAACCTGGAGGTCCAGGCCTTTGCTGTCCTCCCCAACTCCTCCCTGGCCTCCCTCTTCCTGCTTGGCATGGTAAACTGCTCCTGGGTGTGGGCTGGTGGGAGCACTGTCCTTGAACTCAGGGGATTCAAGCCTAGAGAGGGGGATTCGGAGCCCAAGACCGAAGCGGCCAGAGTCCCACAGGCACACAGCCACCCCCATGTACCTGTTTATTTATGATTCAATTATTCATTCAATCACTTTTTCATTCACTCAATTATTCATTCCTTCGTTGGCTTGAAATATGTGTACTGTCTCCAATTCATTCACTCAGATCTTTGGTCAGTCCGTTATGCATTTGCATATTTCCTCATTCATTCATTTATTCATCTAATTATTAATTCGTTCAATTATTCATTAGATTGCTGACTTGAAATATGCTATACTTTTTCTGGATCCTACATGCATTCATTTATTCAATTATTCATGCATTCTTTTACTTATACTCTTGCTGTATTGGCCCTTCATTTGTGAATTTGCTCATTTATTCATCTGTGCATATCTTTACTTATTCCTCCATTTGTGGATTTGTTTAATCCTTTACTTATTCAAATTCTCATTCCATTGTTGACTTACTTGCTCATTCATTTGATCATCCCATCACTGCCAGACATTTGTTGGCACCTACGGTGGCCGCTGGGAGTGGGCCCGACTCTCTCCCCGTGAGAGGTGCTCAGGGGCCCAATTTCAAGCGAGACCTGTTATCCCCACTTTGCAGATCAAATGGGTTCTGAGTGGGTCACTTAAAGTCAGACTGTCAGAAAGCTGAGGTGAGCACCTTCAATTCTCCCTCAGTGGGTATTTTCTGAATGGATCAGTGAGTGAATGACCAGGAATAAGGCTTCTCTTAACTGCAGATCTGCCCCATGTCACCCTCCCGAGTGGCTCAGGAACTCAGAGGTCTCCCAGAATCCTGGTGACAGTCCAGGACTCCTCAGCAGCCACAAAGCAAAGTCTCCCTGCTCCTTGGGTTCTGTGGGCCACCCTCCCAGGCTCTGAGGAGCTGGCCAGGCCAATCACCTGGTCAGGGCGGTCACCCGAGCTGTCACTTTGCAGAGCATGAACGCACATCTGAAGGTCAGTGCCAACTCTGACAGGCTCGTGGGAAATCTTACGGTGGACAGGTAAGTGGCCTGTGGGGACAGAATGAGGACTGCCTATGTGCTCCAGGGGGCCACAGGGGAATAGGAGCCTTCCTATGTACCAAGCACTATGTCCTTTGGTTCACCTGTCCTGTTTTAGCTTGGGTTTTCAGACAGTGAAACTGAAGCTCAGAGATGAAGTGGCTTGTGACCTTGTGACCTGCCATCTCAGTTTGCCCAGGAGTGTCCCAGCTTTAGCGTTGAAAGTCCTGTGTTCTGGGACACCTGTCTGTCCCAAGTGGACTCCTGGTAGGGAAAAGCCTGCTGAGAACCCATCCCCACTGAGTACAACAGTGGACCGTGCCCTGTGTCCCTGGCCTTTCTTGGCACCAGGAAATCCCAAGTCAGCTTCTGGCCCCTCCCTGGGACTTCAGGCCCTGTCCCCTGCCGGGAGACTTGGGACCCATGTCACCCAGGTTTGAATCCCAGCACTGGAGGGTGTGGTCAGGAGGGTGGTCTCTGATAGCAGGCTACCTGCATTTGAAAAGCAAGTGACAAACCCCAAACCTCAGTTTCCTCAACTGTGAAATGAGCCCAGTAAGTATTCTCCACCAACAGTACCATCTTGAGGATTAAGTGAGCTATTAATACGTGTGGGATGCTTGGAACACTTCACGGGCTATAACAAGTGCTCCATAAACAAAAGGGAAAGAGGGACACATACAGAAAGAGAAATGCAGGGACATAGAAAGAGGGAGACGCTCAGAAAGGGATGGAGAGTCACAGAGGAAGGGGAGCAGGAAAGAGCAAGAGAGATTGAGTCAGATGGCGAGGCGAGAGGAGTTAACAGGGAAACAGGCAAAGAGAGCGAGGTGGGGAGAGACAGAAAGCGGTGTGATGACCCCGACAGTCAGACCTGGTGTCTGCCTCCTCATCACGTTCTGCTGTCTGAAATGCATCCTGACCCGCATCCCTGCCCCTTTCCACCTTCTCCCCGGTGCAGAGCTGTCCTTAACCTTGAGATCAGCCCCTGAGGTTTACATGCTGTTCACTTCTCCTGGCACCGTTGTGACAAGTGTTACTGCTTCGGTTTAATTTGCCTTGAAACACCCACAGGCCTCAAATGGAGGGGCCGGGGAGGAGACAGCTGGGCTCTGGCTGAGCACAGACTCTGAGGTGGGCAGGGGCTGAGGACAGGGTCTGGGAATGCATGGGGCCAGGATCCAGGGGCCACTGACTCTTGCTAAACAACAGCAAGTTTTTAAACTCCAAGAATAATTGGAGACAACAGGGCTTTGCTGTCCAGGAGACCTGTGTGAAATCCTGCTTTGCTAGTCGTTAGCTGTGTGGTCTTGGGCAGGTCACTTGATCTCTCTGAGTGTCAGTTTCCTCAAATGTAAAATGGGACACAGTGGTCTTTGGCTCTTGGAGTGCTGTAGGCTACATTTCCCCTTTTCTCTGAGATTACTGCTAAAATACCGTCAAGGCCATGGAGGGGTGGAGGGGTGGCTCAGGTGACTGAAAAGTCCGAAGCATTCAGGCAAGAGTGGCTCAGGTGCCCGAGTGATGTCCTCAGGGTCTGACTCCATTTCTTGGCTCTGCTGTCCTCTGTGCTGGCTTCAACCCCCAGCAGGTTGTCACCGAGTGGTGGCCTCCTGTTTTCCTGGAGAACCTGAGGGCCACAACCCCAGTGTTTCCAGCACAAGACCGGGGGACACTCTTGCTGGGCAGCACGGTCACAGCCCAAGCCTAAAGAGTGACATTAGGGGCGGACTGCACCCAGGGCTCAGCGTGGGCTTTGAAGCACCCAGAGCGCGGGTGGCCGGAGGAAGGGACATGGGGAGGACACCACGGGAACCAGGCCGTGGACGTGTGTACCGGCCTGGCTGCTGTGGTCTCAGTCTCGCTTTTCCTGTCACAGGCTGCTCCTGAAACTGAAACACTCCAATGTTGGCACCTTCCCGGTGAGTCCCAGCCCCTGGCAGCTTCATCCTTGCCCTGACCTTGCAGGATCTGTCACAGGCTCCTGGCATCACCCAGGAGCCACTGGCTCATTTGAATGTAATTTGTTTGTGAATTAGTGGTGAGAGGAGCTTTGTGGACAGAGAGATCAGAGGTGGGACCCCTGCTCTGGGCTCACTGACGGTAAGGCCTTGGGTGATCACTTGCCTTCTCTGAACTTCAGGCTTGCCTGGCCTTCAAGTCAGCAGGGTGCGGTTTCTCAGTGGGACTAGGTATGCACACTCTGGTACAGAAAGTCTGCTCAGCCAATGCTTGATGAATGAACAAGTTTATGACTATTGAGCGAATATTTTGTGCTGGGTTCTTCCAGGTGTGGGTAACGCTGAGCTTTACATGGTAGTGGGGAGACAGGATGGTAGAAAATGAAGAGCAATCCCGTCATGATCAAAGCTATGGAAAACAATGGGGACGGGGGAAAGTGAGGGAAGAAGTAAGTGTGAGATGCTCTGGTCTCTGAGGAGGTGATGTTTGGGTTGACAGGTGAGAAGGAGCCCACAGAGGGACCCGCAGAGGCAAAAACCCTATGGTGGGAACAGGCTTGTTGTGCTTCAGGGACAGAAGAAGCCAGAGTGGCTGGAGTGGGGGCACAGGAAGGGACATGTTGGGGGTGGGCTGGGCTGGTCAGCAGGGCCTTTGAGCCTGTGTTCCAAGGGCAGTGAGCAGCCAGAGACCTGGATCCTGCGAGGAGCAACACACTCTGATTTCTACCTTTGGAAAAGATCCTGTAGGGGTAGGGGACTGATGACAAGCACAAGAATCAGGCCTGAGGAGCGTGGGGTGGGGCTGGGACTCACCAGGAAGGAGAAAAGACAGTGGCTTGGGGATGGATTTTGGGAGCTGCTTTAGACAAAACTTGGTGAAGATTGGATATGGGTCATGAGAGGAAGGAACAGCAAGATGACACCTAAGGACTGGGGTGTAGTTCAGTGGAAGAGTGCTTGCCTAGCAAAAAAGAAAAAGAACAATGGCATCGAGAGTTTAGGCTGAGCAGCCGGGTGAATGGCAGAGCCACACACCAGGATGAGGAAGGGCAGCTGGAGGGACAGGAGCAGATGTCCCCCCGGTCCAAGTAGACAGCTCCCCTCCCTGGGAATTCCTGCCGTCATTAGTGCTGCCCAGGCGCTGAGAGGCAGCCATCCTCATAATTAGCCACTCAAATGTTCTTAGTCACCTACTGTTAAGGGCGCCTACCCTGTGACTTACATCCAAAGCCACCCCATTGATCTGTCCAGAGTCTCATTCCATGTACCTGACTCTCCTTGGGTTCTGTTTGAACCCCACTTTCTGCTTCCCTGGAGGCCATCTCCCTAGATCCCTGAGATGCTCCCAAGTTCCCCCCAAGGGAGTGACTTGAACTCACCCAGCATGGAGTCAGGCTGTCCAACCTCCCAGCAAAGTCTGATAAGAATCCAGCCCACCTCTCTCCATCTGGTGAGATCACAGGACACAGAAGGCCAGAAGCCACCTCACAGTGTTGTCATGGGTTTCTTGGTGTCCTGGCTTCCTCAGGGCCCTGCCTAAGTCAGTAACTAACTTCTGCTTCTGCAGAAAATAAACATATGCATTTCCTAGGACTCAGAGGAAGAAGGGCACACAGTGGTGAACCCAGGGAATTATAGCCCGGGGAAGGAAACTCAATTGTTCCAGAAACAGAACATACATATTTACAAGTTGTAAATGTCACCACTATGGGCAATAATCTTCACAGTTCCACATTATTTTGAAAAAAATATATTATTGCCAAAGCAAAGCATATGTACCATTGAGCACGAAGAACCTACAGATTTGCCGAACAAAGAAAATAAAAACCGTTCATATTTTCACCACTTAGTTCATAATTTCGAATATATCCTCCTGACCTTTTGATATGCCCATCTAATTTTAAAAGTGGGATTAGGTGATTTTAAACAGCCTCGTGTTCCTCATTTAAATATATATCAAGCATATCTCTTGTTGATAATTATATTTCTACAGTGTCATTCTTAACAGTTGCGTATTATCTCCTAGTATCAAAGTTCCACTATCCCCCTCAATGACTTCCCTATTGTTGGACATGTAGGTTGCCCTTAGTTTATTGTTCACATTAAAGTGATAACACGGACAAGTATCCTCCAAACATCTCAATTTGCCTCCACCCCACATAATTTCCATACGACAAACACTCAGAGCCATGCTTGCTGGCCCAAATGACACACATTTTAAGGCCTTTGAAGAGTGTGCCTGAATTGCCATAAAATAGGCTGATTCCATCTCTACAGTGCTGAGAGAGTGTATTTTTTAAACAAAGGTTTTCAGATTTAAACCCTGCCCCATGACCTTCCCCATCATCCCTGTAGAGGGTAACACAATCCAGCATGCAACTGCACGGGGAACCTTAGCTCAGCAGAGGTCACCGGATGGCCTGGGCCAGGCTGCTGAGTTTCCATCATCACAGGGCCCACCACAGCTGTTCTCCTGCCTGGGAGGTTGCTCAGGGTGAGGGGGGCAGGGAGGATGTCCCAGAGCCGACCCACAATCCCTCATGACTCTGTCCCCTTCCTGTCCTCCAGGTGGAGCTGCTGCAGGATGCCATGAACTACATAGTGCCCCTGGTGGCGGTTCCCAAGGTCAATGGTAAGGAGCTCTGTGAAATCATGATTTTCAACAATGGGGTCAGGGGATGGGGTGACTGCCTCCAGGCACTGAGTACCTGCCTCAGTTAAACCTCAGGTGCCATATGACCTAGAAAGAGGATGGAACAGAAAGGGAACTCACCTGGGTAGAAGTCATCCATTATTTCAGGCAGTCCTTACGACAATCCCACAAGATGGGGGATTATGAGTACCTCTCATTTTGATGGGAGGAAATGAAAGATGCAAATGGTTAAGTGATTTACAGAGCAGGCAGCTGGGGTCCGATCGTGGCTCTGGAGTCCTTTTCCAACTCTGGGAGAAGGATGGCAGTGGGCACCCTTGGCTGAGCACTCACAGTCACCACACTAGTGGAGCCTCAGGCAGGCCCACCCCTAACCTTTGAGCACCAGGGGCAAGGGGACCAACAGAGGTGTAGACATATAGATGCGTGACTTGGACATTTAGAAATTATAAATTAAGCCAGCAAATTATTATGTAGACTATGAACTAGCCTCCTTCCTGGGCAAGTGTGGCTCCATAATGACCTGGGAGACAGGACAGAATTCTCCGAGCTTCACACCACAAGGGGGCGGGGGGGGGGCTGGCCCCTGGCCACTGCCACCTCTGGCTTCACCCTCAGCATTGAGGGAGTTGGTGCTCACATGCAGACCCTCTGTCTATACCACGGCCAGCAGAGCCACGCCCTGGGGAGGGCAGTCATGGGGAGGGGGCCTGCATGAATCCTGGAAGTGGGCTTGGGGACAACAAGGGACATAGAGTGGGGGTGCAGGCTCTAAGGTCACCTTCCTCTCGAGCACGTGTGCCCTGGCAGCCCTATCTGGGTGTGTAAGCACCTCCAGAAGGTGCCCACCTAGGCTCTCTGCCACCTCTGCACTTCTCCTGCTCACTTCTCACTGTCTCTGTCACAGAGAGGCTGCAGAAAGGCTTTCCTCTCCCAGTGACCAATGGGATCCAGCTCCGCAACCTGGTGCTTCGCTCTTACCAGGTGAGTCCCCAAGGTCCCTGTCACCAAATGTCCCATGCAGTGCTTACCTATCTTGCAATGCTTCCTCTGTGCCCGGCTGTGCATTAGGCACCTTCTACCCTCGCAACAACTCTGGGCTGCAGTGCTGTCAGTAAACGGGGACAGTGAGGGCTCAGAAAAGTCACGCTGCACTGCACCAAGTCCAGACTCCAGGCTGGGGTTCCCTGCATTTAACCATTGTGCCTTCTTCCCACACACCACTCGGCACACACGGAGCCTGCTGAGTGACCAGAGTGCCTCTTTATTGACCTGGCCCGTGCATGCTGCACACCTCCCTTGCATCCAGCACCTTGCTGGGCACTTCGGGGTGGAGAACGGAGTCAGTGTCACTCAGATTTACACACAGATCAGGAGCCGCTCTTCGTCTGCCCAGCCTGCCCTCTGGCAGCATCTGACACTAACATCCCTCAGTGGGCCGCCTTCTTCCGGAAGTTTCTGTGGCTCCTCTGCCCCATTCCTCGCTTCTCCCCCAGGGCTCTCCTGTCCCTTCCTTAGTTATTGGAGAAGTCTGGACTCCTTCCATGGCCTCGTCTCTTTCCCTCTTATCCCCCATCACTCACCAGCTTCCCAGTCCCCACCTTGGTGACACCTTGGTGCCACTTCCAGGTTCCTGAGTCTTTCTAAGCCTCTGCAGTTGCTCTACCCCTTCAACTCAGCACATCCCACGAAGTTGTTACCCCCACCAAAAAGCCATTACACCAGTCCTTTCCCTTGGTCCTCAGCTTTCCTGACGACCTGTGGCTCTCATGCGACACCCATCAGCCAGGTCCTCCCTCTCCCTGGCCCCCAACACCAATAGTCAGCCCCTAATTCTTTAGACCACTGTGCTGAGGGGGCTGAGAGACTGGAGAAAAAGCCAAGCAGAGCCAACAGCCACCACGCTCCCCCTTTCACCAAGTTCCAGGTTGGGCCCCACGGAACAATTCCATTTCTTCACTTCGGAATATTCTGAAGGGTGCAGAAGGGCAAAGGGAAGTGTTTCGCAGCCCTGATTGGAACAGGGGCTCCCTTGAGCCATTGTGAGGCTGTATGACACATGAAGCCTCCACCACCACAGCCAGGGGTGGGGGCTGCACATCACACCAGAAGAGGAAACAGCTGCCCAAGAAAAAAGAAAAAAAAAAAGCTGCCTACAGATGCCTGGGCATCAGCAGCCACTGATGTGTGGACTCACCAGCAAGGCCCTGTGCGAGTATCCCCATGGGCTTCTGCCTTTCTGGCAGCCCACAGGCCCCACTTTGCTCACCCCTCCCTGACAGGCAGGCTCCCAAAGCTTCCTTCTTAAAAATGTGGCTCGTTTTTAAGACTCCTGCCTCAGACTTGAAACCTAGCCTAGGTAATTTATCAACTTAGCAGGATCCTGTCCCAAAATAAGGAATAAAAAGGGCTGGAGAGGTAGCTCAGGGTGAAGGGCCTGGGTTCAATCCCCACTACTGAAAAAAAAAAGGCAAACCCCTCCCCCAGTGAGGGTCCACCTCCAACTGATGACCATATTTCATCTCTGGCTAGAATTTCCTGCTGCTTGGAGCAAATGTTCACCTTGGCTGAGGTGACTGGGGCTGCACCTGGAGTGGGGACCATGGCACCTGTTCCTGAGGCGCTGTGGGACAGGCTCCCCTTCTCCAGGGAGTCCTTACTAGACCTTGCAAACCTCTCTGAGCTCTCATCTGGAAATGATCTGAACACGGAGAGTTCATTGGAAAAGTTCATGATGTACATTTCAGGGATTCTGTGCTGCTCTCAAAGCAGTCCACGACATGTCCTCCAGGAATCGCATTTCAATTGTGATCATAGTATTTCTTTTTGGGCATCGTTTAAAAAAAACCAAAAAAACAAAACAAATAAACCACTTTCTTTTCCTGTGAATTCTGTGTGTGGGGTTTTTTTTTTTCTTATTTTATATCTATTCATTCCTTCCATCCTTGGTTGTAACCAGCCTGGCCTCGGTGCCAATGCACAGTACACTACAGTCACCTCTTTTAATTTCTGTGATTCACCTTGGGTGTCCCACACCTCCATTAGCTGCAAGTTCCTTCGGCCGTCTCTGGGTCCAAAGCGCCTGAGTCCTGTGTTGGTGTAGGGCAGGAAAGGTGGAAAGCAAGCGGTCCACTGGGCTGTTGTTCTGCCCACTGCCACAAGGTGTCGCTGTTAAAGATGATCCTGCACAGCCTCTTGTCTCCCTGTGGAGGGAGTCAACACTGGAACTGTTGCTCCAAACGCTGATACACGGTGTCGCCGTTGAGCAAGTCTCCTGCTCAGCGTCTGCCCCACAGGGCTGCAGGCTGAGGGCTTCACCCTGGCCAACCATTGGGCCTGTGGCAGAACACCAGGCTAGGTAACAGAGGACTCCCTGGGGTGCAGTTAGTGCTTCCCCATGTTTTCCGAGCTCTGGGCGGAGGCAGATCTCCAGCCCAGACTATCGGGCTTGCGGTGGATCCCCATGGGAGCTCTGGGCCATTTCCCGCCCTGGGGCAGATGGGGCTGTCACATTGAGGTACTTCGAGGCTCCCTGAGTGTGGACGCTGGGTCTGAGCCCAGGATGAACAACAACATCCCCGGAGGGCTGGAGCAGGCAGCGGGTGGGGCTGCCACGACCAAGTTTAGTTTTTAAAGGGACACCATTGTGGCCTCTGGGGGCTTGAAAGGGCAGGAGCAGAAAGGGTGGGTACAGACTAGGGTGGGCCAGCCAGGATGCTGATGGAGGAGGGAAAACATCTAAAAGGCATTTTTGTAGAAAAATGCACACTTCGGTGAACATCAGTGATTCTCTGTTAAATGGAGGTTGAGATTCTGGGGCCACAGGGGAAGGAGGGGTCAGAATGGGAGGCCAGCACAGCACATGATGGTCTCCTTTAGTCCTTAAAATGCTGTCCCTCTCCCAAGGTGGGAATTTCTCAGTCCTTTTAGACCGAGTCATTCTCCCTTCACATAGCTGGCCCGTGCCCTTGTGCCATCAGAGCCCATGTTCTTTCCACTCCCAAATGGCAAAATCACGTCAGCTTGAAACTCGGCATGTTTAAGGGAGGACTGCTGTGTTTGGTTGCATAGGTCGTGCACTGTAAAAAGGCACGCCAGGCTCAGGAAACAAAAATCTTTATAGTATCCACCAAGAAGGTCCCCCTAATTCTCTTTTTCAGAAGTTAGTGCAGCCAGGACCAGTAAGGGCAGCAGCCAGTGAGGCTGACAGGAAGAAAGCAAAAGGAAGCACAGTGTGGGATGAGGCCGGGAGGCGGCGGTGAAGACTGGGTTTTGTTCCAAGCTACAAGGGAAACCGCTGGAGAGCTCTGAGCAGAGGGTGACACAATCCAGATGAAATTTTGGAAGGCTCCCTGGCTGCTGTGGGAGAAGAACTGCTAAGGTGGAGACACACGTGCCTTGCCCGCCCTCACTTCCACCCTGTCATTCACCCTCCTGCATCTGCCCTCTGCTACCCAACAGGACTGCGCAGCTCCCACCTACTCCCTAGGAAGCTAACAAATGCTTGTATGCTGGGCTCTGCCACTGCCCCGGAGCTCTCTTTAATAGTGGGGCGGACAGCAGCACGGTCCCCATGCTCTCCAGGTGATGTGCGTGCTGACTGCAAACCCACTATTTGAGCAGTTTCTCCTCCTGGTGAAACAGTCGCCTGCTCCCAAGGACCACCACTGTGCACACAGTTTCCTTCCAGATGTTGAAAATGTACTGAATTTAGATTGTAGAATTGGCTGCTCAACTCCATGAGTGTATGAAGGCCCCTGGACTGCACACTTGAAGTGGGTGGTCTCAGATACCTTAGGTTCAAATCCCAGGGCTGCTGATGACAGCTGTGTGACCTTGGGCAGCTCATTGGATTCTCTGGTCCTTGCTTCCCTCGGCTGTGAAGTGGGTACCATAGCAGCACCTGCTCCTCAAGCTATTCTGAGGACCCAGATTTGTGTGAACTCTGGAGGGCAGAAGATGATGGGGATGATCCCAGGTGGCTCTAATACTCAAGACCCAGCTCTTCTCACACACGGCCACGACAGTGTAGGCAGGTCACGGCGGTGCTCCCAAAGCCTGTGCATAGTAGGTGCCCAATCAGTATTTACTTTTCGAATGGCTCAGGAGTTGATCCCAGAGCCACTGTAGGGATTCCAAGAAATGATCCAGGCTGCCTGCCAGGGTGGGCGTGGCCAGGAATTAGAGCTCCAGCTGGCCAGACTCTGGGCTTGTCCTCCCCAGGTCGGTGATGAGTTCACAGTGAGATGGGGCCGGGTTTCCCCCTCTCCAGGCTCAGTGTCCCAGGCTGTGAAGGCCATAGCTGTCTAGAATTCAGGAAAAAAAGTCAGTAATATGGGCTCTGGCAACCACCAAAGCATCCTTCCTTGCTGGGAAATTTCCATTCTCCCAGAAGCTCCTTCAGGGGCCCAAGGCCATGCAGGCATAGATGCTGCCAATCACAGGGGAAGAGAGGGCTAGAAGAGAGCTGGGTCCTTCAGGTCCTTAGATCCCTCCTGGTGGGAGAGGCTGTGTCCACATGGCCATCCCTGCTCCGGGTGGCCTCCCAGCATCCCACACAGAAGACACACAATCTCCACACCACACCAGATCGCCCCTGGTGTTACTGTTCATTTTGTAGACCTGCACACATTGAGCTCTTGCACACGTGTGTGTGTCTGTGGGTGGATCTGCAAGTGATGGGGCTGGGGGAGGTGTTGCCACTGATATCAAACCCCTAACCCCACATACCCTACAGAGACCCAGATCTGCAAGTCTTCATAGCATCATCATCTTCTCGGGAGTGTGGGTGCCATCACAGAAAGCTGCCCTAAATGCGGGGTGAATGGGGTCATGGACAGGCCGTGCTCAGAGGGAGCAGGGGCTCATTTAGTTCTCTGTCCACAGCAGCGTCAGGCCTGCTAGTCTGATGAATTAGAATTCACATTTAAATCAGATTGCTGGGTGGTATGTCCACACATCATGAGCTCCAAGCCCCTGGCCTTGTCCCCTGCACTGGGCTGTGTTGGGCACCATATGAGGAGCTCAGTTCCCTCCATGCCAAAGCCCAGCAGGAGCATACCCATGACCCAGGACTCAGCCTCCTGGTCCTTTGCTTGTAATGGCTCTGTGTTTACGTTTCAGCTATGCTGATCCCTCTACTGGACTGTTCTTCCCATCTTCCCAAGCCAAATGTCCATGTGACCCAGATCCAGCAGGATGCCACCTCCCTCACCAAGTCTTGCTTGGCAGCCCCCAACGCTTCTGCCCCTGCACAGCTTGCTGTGTATTTTTAGTTCCATCCTCAGTGGTCCCCTGGCCCTGTTAGCCAAGACCCAAGTATCCAAACCCAGGGCAGATGGGCTGTGGAGAAGGGGTTATTGGGAAGGACACAGCTAGGAGGGAGCAGGGAAAGGTGTCCCAACCTCTGCCCTCTTGTCATGCTGCCTTCTGGCTGAGCCCAACAGAAGAGGAAACTGAGTCACCCAGTGGGGACTTAGGATTCTAACCTAGGCCATCAGACCCAGGGTCCATAGTGAAATGCAGAGTTCATTTATGCCCTCAACAGTTATTTACTCTGTGCTGCTCAGTCATTCAGGCGTGGTGGATGCCACATTCTGGACTTCTCAGCCAAGGCATTTGCAGTCAGAACACAGTAAGCACAGTCCTTGTTAGAAGACAGAGTCCTTTGTCCTGCCAGTGGGACCAAGTGTCACAGCTGTGGCTTTTGTAGGTGGGGATGGGCAGCCTGGAACAAGGAAGGAAGAGCCAGCACTGGGCTGTGCTGCTCCAGCACAGCCTCTGCCAGGTCCTGAGTTGTCAGCAGAAACTGTACCTGGGAGCAGCCACCGTGGGGGTAGAGGCCTGGCCTGGGGCCACATGACACCCTGCCTGGGCAGCACCAAGATCCCTCTGCTGCGGGAAAGCCCCACTGCAGCAAATGTCCCTGCCACCAGAGGCAGAGTGACATCCATGTTCCATGAATTACCCACCCTCCAGACTGTTCTCTCCTGTTCTCCAAGCTGGAAGGTCCACGGGAGTCACCCACTCTGCCCTCTCACTTTAGACGGGCAGCTGAAGCCTAGGGGAGGAGACAGGACCAGCCTTCCCTGAAGGCAGGGAGCAGAGCCCCTGGGCACCCTAGGAAACTCCCATGAGGCCTTCTGCCTCTGACCTCTCCCCTGCCTAGCCTGGAGTGGCTTTTCCCAGGCCAACTCCTCTCACTGTTGGGTTCCCAGCCCAGCATGTCCCCTCCCCGGAAAGGCCTTGCCTGGGCATTGTTTTGAAATGCATCCTCGATCCCTGGGCTCAGCCTTACTGGGGGACTGCAACCTGTATCGCTTCACCTCTCAGAGCCCCCATTTCTTCATCTGAAGATGAGACTAGAATACAACCTCAGAGAGTGGCAGCAGGGAAGAGAGGCACCGCAGCTTCACCAGCACACTTCCAGGCATGCAGTAGGTGCCCAACAAGTATTGGTTTCCCTCTAGTTCCTGCTAATACTGCACAGAATGCAGGAGGCTCAATCTGCCATCTAGGAGAGACCAGGCTGGGAGGGCAGGGGAAAGAAGACAGTTGGAGATCTCCAGACCTCAGCCCCAGGGACAGGAGGACCCTGTGGGGCTCTCCGTGCTGAATGTGGGAAGCTTTCATCTGTTTGTTGTTTGTTTGTTTGTTTGTTTTTTGAGGCAGGGTCTCCCTTTGTAGTTTAGGCTGGTCCTCAACTCACTGTGGGGCCCAGGCTGGCCTCGAACTCACTTCAATTCTCTTGCCTCAGCCTCCCAAGTGCTGGGATTACAGGCATGTGCCACCACACCCAGCAGGAAGTTTTCATCTTAACCCAGCATCTTTGGGTGCTTTCTGTGTGCCACCTTGAAGTCTGTTTGTTACTCTGCCATGTTCAGTCTGAGGCAGGTGTGAATGCTCTCCCAATTCCCAAGTGACAGGAGGAGGACAAGAGCACCTGTGGGCGTATTTCTAAAGAACCACAATCATCAAAAAGCAGAAGTGATCAATGCTGTGCTGGAGAAAGAGCAAGTGACACTGGGACCCCAGAGAGGACCTTTCTCTAGCCCAGGGAGACATGGAGTAATTGGGGAAGGCTCCCTGGGAGGGAGGGCAGAACAAAGCTCACAAACATAGGGAGTACTGGGACAAAACTCCCCAAACTCAAACTTTGTTTCCCCAAAAGAAATGTTATCATGTGTACTTACTGCAGATACAATATATGCCAAAACCACAGCCCAAGAAAATGAAAAATTTAAATACCAATAAGCAGAAACAGCTTTGTTTTGTTGTTGTTATTGCTTGAGACAGGGTCTCGCTATGTAGTCCAGGGTGGCTTTGAACTCACTATGCAGTCCAAATTGGCCTTCAGCTCACAATCCTCCTGCCTCAGCCTTCCAAATCCTGGAATTTACAGATGTGTGCTACCACACACAACTACAAAAAGATCTTTTAAACACCCATGAGCAGGCCCACCCAACAGAGACAAGGCTTCCTCATGCCTTGAGATAGGAAGTAGGGTGTGGCAAAGCTGGCTGGGGAAGTAAGTGGGTCCTGTTAACTACCAGATCCTAGGACAGCTGGGTGTGGTGGTGCATGCCTGTAATCCCAACATGCAGGAGGCTGAGGCAGGAGGATCACCAAATGTTTGGGGCCAGCAAAAAACCAAAAGTCCTAGGACAATGCCAAGTTCCTAGGACCTCGTATGTAGAATTTCTCCTGGGCTCCCACAAGATGCGGATGGCATAAAAAAGATGAGATGCCGCAAGGAGCCTGCTGTTGTGACTCCTCACAGTAGCCCACCCTGTGTCTCCCAGGCCAAGATGTAGTTTTATTTTTGCTCTTTGTCTCTTTTGTTTGGCCCAAGTTTGCTCTGCAGAGCCAATTTTTCTTACTCCTTCATATCTCACTTTTCAATTAACTTTTGACACCATTTTTGGCTGGTTATTCAATTATTTGTTCAAGACAAAAAGGAACTGGAATATGTTTAATTGGCAAGCCCTTTCCAAAGGAACTACCAGACAACAGACTTGTTAAGTACTTTCCTAACTGACTTCTGGTCAAAGACCTAGAACGTTACCACATGAGCATCCTTCTTTATCTAGAGATGCATTAATCCTGCCTCCTCACTTCAATGGCTGTGTCATAATTCATGCCACCAATGCCACCCTGGGACATTCCAGGTTGGGCCGGTCCACCTGCCTATGTCACACAGCACAGAGCCTTCTTAGGGTGGTAACATATTTACACATGGATTTAAAGATGTACAGAGGGGCAAGGTGCAGAAGGAGAATTGCTGGGTCACAGGATCCAAAACTGTTTAAAGAGATTTTTTTCTTAGTGTTGGCTTTGGCTGGTTGGTTGGGTGATTTGTTTGGTTGGTTGGTTGGTTGGTTTTCTTGTTCAGGGAATTAAAGTTTAAAGATTTGCCAAGTTACTTTGCAGAAAATCATACCACCAGCAAGGTGGGTGAGAACCTGTTTTCCCACAGAAGAAGCACAGGTCCTTTTAAGTAAACAGAGACTGAGAACCAAGTACAGAGCAGGAAGAGTCCGATGGCCAAAGACCTGCTCTTCCCTCAGCCTGCTTCTTGCTGGGTATGTGATCCTGAGTGAGTGCTGTGACCGCTGGAAGCCTCAGTTTCCCCATCTGTGACACCAGGCCTTCCCAGCCCAGCTTTAGGACCTGGCTGACAGGAGGCAGCACCTCTACTAATGTGGGTTTTGTGGCAGGGTGAGCAGGGATTATCACTTGGGACCAGCGCACCCCACCCCCTTTCTTGCCTGAGCAGCAGTAACAGGCTTCTGAGTGTGACCTGTGCCCGACCACAACAATGTCGCAAGCAGTTTCCGTCTGTTGCCTCCCCTTCCCGCTCCCAGGTGCCCGGCCTCCCTCCGGAGCCACCCCCAGCCCTCGGCCTTGACTACTTAAGGGAGCCAGGCCAGCCTGTGTGTGACAGTCCTGCCACCCACCGAGAACCCAGGATGGGGGCCTCGCCTGGGTCCCTGTTGTCCCTACTGCTGGGCTTGCTGCTCATATCCGCCCTAGGGGTTCTGGGCACCAACCCAGGCCTGGTTGCCAGGATCACTGACAAGGGCCTGGCCTATGGTAAGAAGCCATGCTGTTGGCATCAGCTACTTGGGGCACAGTGGGGACAGGGACGGCCACTCACCCCCATGGGGCAGCCTTCTGGGTCTGGCGGCTCTGGCTGGAATTCTGGCCTGGTCACCCCCAGCTGTGTGACTCAGGCACATTACACTTGTGTTAGCTGCGTTCCCACCAGCGGATGGGGACAAAGCTTCAGGCTCAGTAGTTGATGTGGAAGATGAATCCAGGAAAGGCTTCTGGGACAGGGTACATGAGCCAGAGCAGAGGAAAACCTTTACAGTTAGATTTATTGTACGTTATTCCCCAGCTTAAAAGAACAGATAAAAGTAAGGCTACCATTTTATTTATTTTTTGGTACCAGGGATTGAACCTTGGGCTTGCGAGCCACATGCCAGAACCACTGAGCTAAATCCCCGGCCCTAGGGTTATCATTTTAAAAGATGCTAAAACAAAGCCTTAGCACTGTCCTGTCCAAGGGATGAGGGAGCTGGGGTATCCACACACCCCAAACAAGTCCCATGGCTGGAGCCTCGATTGTGTTAGCTGTTAGATGGGGAGTAGGAGGGTCATTCCCTTGGCCAGGTAGGGTTATTAGGAACCCAGGGTGGTTAGGGACAAAAGGAACTCAGGGAACGCTTCTAGGAGAAGAAAAGGTGAACAAGAGGGTAGTAATTGGCCAGGAACCGGGCAGTGGCCCAGGCCAGGGCCCCAGCATGTGCATTTGCTAGACTGAAGGTAACAAGTGGGGAGAGGTGGAAGGGGAGGGCTTGGTCATCTGTGTACTCAGCCCCGCTGGGGACAGAACCCTGGGTCCTCATACCTCAGAACAGTGGGGCACACGAACTGCTGTTTGTATGGAAATCCTGAATCGGGAGGGTTTGTCTTTCGTTGCTTTCCACTGTGCAAGTGTACCATGATTAACCAGTCTTCTAAAGCTGGACATTGCTGTCCTTTGTATCTTTAATAATACAAGCCCTGCTGTGCTGTAGTGGGCACTTGTTGAGTGCTTGCTGCATGCCAAGCTCAAGCTACAAGCAGTTGCTATTCTCCTGGGTGCCGTTTTGCTTGGCAGTTGTGATGCCCTTTGACCCATCTGCTGCCCCAAAGAGGAAAGAATCATCCTTGCTTTTTGACAAGCAGAGAAAGTGAAGTCTGGAGACTGATTTAAAGTCACTCAGCTGGAAAGATGGCCTTAAAATCCTTCCAGTTCCTTCGAGGCAGGCCAGATGCCAGGGGGACAGAAAAGAAGACCGTGCACCCAAGGGCACAACACTCTTTCCCTGGAGAGGTGTTGGCAAAGGTGGCCGAGTCTTCCTTCATGTGTAAACTGGGCACAAAAGGAAAACCTCACGGAATGCAGGGGCAGCCCTGGTGGTTTCTCATGCCACCTGGCACCCAGAGAAGCTCAATAACTGGAACTGTAATTAGTGCTAATAAGGAAGTTGACCTCTCTCCCCAGAGCAGGTGGGAGCCATGGAAGGCATCAGAGGAGGGGAGGGAGGCAGGCAGACCAAACTGACCCCCAACTTTTCTGGTCCACAGGGGCTCAGGAGGGGCTGTTGGGTCTGCAGAGAGAGCTGCAGAAGATCAAGCTGCCTAACTTCAACGGGGACTTCAAGATAAAACATGTCGGCCATGGGAGCTATGAGTTCCACAGGTGGCACTCTGCCTTTTCTGGGGCCTGGGGTGACTGGGGAGATGGCATTTGAGCTGAGTCCTTAAGGGATCACTAGACAGAAGCAGCTCATGCTTTTTTAAAAAATGAATGAATTGTTTATTGAAGGCTGGACAGTGGAGGGAGGGCAATCAGACCCACAGCTTGTTACGCCCTTCCTCCTCACTGCTTGCTTCATTCATTTCTTCCTCTTTTACTCAGTTTGCCAGCAAACATCTAATTGAGCACCTGTTATGTGCCAGGCAAATGCAATGGAACTGGGCCTTACTTTCCCATGGATGGCACCCCTCACCTGCCCTTCCTGTCTCTCTGAGGCTGCCTCAGTCTCCTTTGAATCTAATACCTCTCCTCGGGTACTGAGGCTTCCAGAAGGAGCTGCAAAGGCAAAGGCTTGAGCCTGCGCCCTCCCATGCCAGCCAGGACCCAGGACTTCTGGTGTCTCACCTTGCCTGTATGGCTGTGAGCAACTGTGTCCCTTCCTCGGGGTCTGCTTCCCCTCTGTGGCAAGGAAATAAGGACAGCACTGACCCCTGGGTGAAGTCTGAGTGACATAAGAGGTGTGACATGCTCAGTGAGGTCCTGTGACCCATACCTGGCACGGGACAGGTGTGGATAAGGGGGGGACTTGGGGCTGCCTCTTCCTGCTGGTCCAGTCCTCCCTTGCAGGGGAAGGGTGCAAAGCCAGGAGTGAGGTCCAGGCCCTGGCCGGACTCCTCCCTCTGCATGTCTCTCCTCGAAGCCTGGACATCCGAAGCTGTGAGCTGCGCGGCTCTGTGCTGAAGCCACTGCCCAGCCATGGCCTGAGTCTCTCCATCTCGGACTCCTCCATCCACATGCAGGGCAGGTGGAAGGTGAAGCTGAACAGGTTCATGTAAGTTGGCTCTGCTCCCAGGCCCTCAGGTCCTCGCCTTGGCCCTCATCCATCCTTCTCGGGTCTCTCCTAGCTCATCACAAAGGCACATGATGGACAGAGGGGGCCCCAGCCCAGGTGGGCCAGGATCTGAGCCCTGGCTGGTGGAGGAGGCCCTGGGTCTCTGGTTCCACATCTCCCATGGGGACACACTTGCTTCCCTGGGGAGCAGTGTGGCTTCCCGCAGAAGCAGACCCCAAGCAAGAATCCCAGGGCAGGACCTTCATCTGGGAAGTGCCCTAGGGGCAGGAGCAGGGAGGCAGGAAGAAAAGGAGGGCAGCTTGGTGAGCAGCTGGAGCTTCGACCCCCAAGGAGATGCTGGGGGACAGAAGGGGACACCCCTCTGAGTCACCTTGGCTCAGCCCTGTGACACCTTCTTCCTCTGCTACCAGTCAGGGCAGCCTCAGGGCACTGCCCACCAGCACTGGGATAGTTCTTGGCCCTTGGGAACTCGGAAGGAGTATTACCTTGCTGGGACCCCTACATGGAACAGGCCTGGGGCAGGAACAGAAATGTACGATTCTCCCAGTTCTGGAGCTGGTGTTATAGGGCCAGGCAAGTTGGAACTATAGAGATGCGCCACACTCTGAATTAAATAGAGTCTTTATTATTGTCATAGCCAGCATTCCAGAGTGGCTCACACCAAAAAGACTAGAGGAAGGAAAGGCAGTTTGCAGGGTCCTTTTAAGGGCTCTTCTATTTGAGGAGGGCTCAGGGAGAGGGGGAGCACAAGTGGAACTTCACAGGAGCAGAACTTTGCTAAGCTAGTGGGGGTCGGGGAAGTTTCACACAGTTTAGTTAAAACAAAATATCACACACGTGCGAGTCTTCTGTTTACAAGGTAGTGGAGATAACATAGTTGCAGACTCACATAGGATGTGGTTGGTCTGTCATACATTAACTGAGGGGACTCCCAAGGGGGAAGGGGAAGGCGACCACCCAGAATTACTGGACTCTACACAAACGGAGTCAGGTTGCCTATCACACTGAAAATCCATGAGCAAGGTGTCCAAAGGCCTGGTTTCTTCTGAGGCCTCTCTGTGGCTTACAGACGGCAGCTGCTTGCTGTGTCCTCAAGGTCTCCTGAGCTCTTAATGCCCGTGTCTCTTCCTGTGTCCTAATATCCTCCTATGAGGACACCAGTCAGAGTGGATTAGGGCCCCACCCGATGAACTCTTCTAATTTCATCACCTCTAAATACAGTCAGATCGACGTTCTGGGGTTAAGGCTTTCAACACACGGATGTGGCGGGGGGGGACACAATTGAGCCCAGGACAGAAGGGCCAGCCGATCCAAGCTGGGTGACCACAGCATGTTTTTTGTGCTGTAGATCACATTGCCCAGCATCGTAGCCTCCTGCCACAGGTATTGAGAAGTACCCCGCACAAACTGCGCTCTGTTGTAAGCAGGAAACACCAGACTTGAAAGTGTATTATAAAACAGAACACAAATCTCATTGATTATCTGCTGAGATGATATTATTAAAATTAGTTTCACCTCTTTCTTTTTGTCTTTTTAAGTGGCTACTGGAAAGTTTTAAATGACCTATGTGGCTCACGTTCTGTAACTACTGCTGCTTTGGGAAACACTCAGGAGGATGTCACCTCTGTGCCCATTTATTCTATTGCCATGAAAGAATCACGCCCACACTCTTCTGCACTGGCTTTTGTCACTGAATCATTTTAATGATCTCTTTATATGAGCATATGAAGACCTGCCTCTTTTTTTCTTTTACTTTCTTAGGTGCATTTTTATTGAGATGCAATTCACCTGACATAATATTGGCAATTTTAAAATGTACAACTCGGCCCATTCACACTGTTGTGCAACTACCACCTATAACTAGTGCAAAAACATTTCATCACCCCAGGAAAAAACTTCATGCCCATTAGGCAGTTATTCCCATTTCCCTGCCCTCAGCCCCAAGGCGATTTCTAACCTGTGCTCTGTCTCCATGATCTACCTGCTCCAGATATTTCACTTGAGTCATGCAATATGTGACATGTTGTCTTCTTTCACTTAGTGTACTTCCAAGGTTCATCCGCATTACAGTGTGCATCAGAGCACTGTATGTAAACAAAGGCAGGCTTTGTTTCTTAGTTGGATGAGTTTGATCTTGTATGAATACATCATGTTCTGCCTTGCTGTTTTTTAAAGGCTGCATAGCAGAGATGTCCACAACCTGCCACTACTAGTAGACCTTTGGGTTGATTTTTCACTTTTTCAGATTAGCCATGATGCGTTAGTGAGCTGTCCCCACACATATATCTGGGCAAAAAGAGCCCAGATAAAGGCTTAGAAGTCAAATTGCCAGGCCAAAGAGACATGTGTTGCAATGAGAACAGATGCCACTGGTCTATGTTTCAGAAAAGCAGTACCAGTATGGTCTCCCAACCACAGCACCTGGAGTGTCTGTTTCCTGTATCTTCACCAACACTGAGGACTAAGACTTCAGAAGTTTGGTCAGTCTTGTAGGTGAAAACTGGCAGGATTGTTAGGCTATTTTCATATGCTTATATGCCATTGAACTTGCTGCCCATAGCTTTGTTTTTTTTTAAGTTTCTTTTGAATTTTATCTTTTCATTATTATTTGCTCTTTGTATAGAAAGAAAATTAGCTCTCTGGCTGTCTCATGGTACACTTTTTGTACTTTGCATACTGCATTTTTTGTTCCTGAAAATTTTAATTTTCTTTGCTTGCAAGTTTATCAGCCATTTCCTTTATGATTCATGAGGCCTGGATCTTGCTAGAAATGCCTCTGCCCAGCCCTGACTTTAAACACTCGCCCCAGGCTTCCTAGAGCTTTTGTTTGTTATTAAATCTTTTTTACTTGTCATTAAGTCTCAAGTTTTTGCTAGTCCCACTTATTTTGAGGTAAGCATTGAACTTTCTAATCTTCTCCAGGAAACCACAAGGCTCCTTTGACCTGCAGGTGGAGGACATCACCATTGCCATCAACCTCCTGTTGGGCAGCGAGCCCTCGGGGAGGCCCACAGTCACTGCCTCCAGCTGCAACAGCTACATCCGGAGAGTGGAGGTGGACCTGTCTGGGGGTTTAGGGTAAGCCACCGTGGGGACACTGCCACTGGACCACTGGGTCCATCCTGGGCCCATCCAGGCCTCAGCCTAGCTCTGCTAAGGGTAAGGATCCAGGCTGGATGCACGAGCCCTCCACAGGCACTTGGAGATCATTCCCTGTGGCCCTGCTGGAAGGGACACATGCAGATTCAAGCTAGGGTATGAGTATGTCATCCTATAGAAAATAAATAAGTAAACTAGGAATCTACCTTTGTTGGGCAAATAAAAGTTGGCTTTTAGAGAAACATAAAGAAAGGCTTTTGGCTGTAGGAGAGTTTGTAAAAAATATGTAAGTCCATGGTCAAGTTATTTCATTTCTTTGAGTCTCAGTTCCTTTTATTAGAAAATTCTAGATTACTGAGCACCTTCCCCCAAGTCCACTGAATTAATCAGTGTTTACCAAGTGACTGGGAAGCAGATGTATGAGCCAGAGTGGGTGGGTGTGCAGGACTCTGGGGACTGGAATGGGCCTGCCTCCCCGTGCTGTCCCCATGTCCAGTGGTAGACAGCCGACCATCTTCCTACCCAGGTGGCTGCTGAAACTCTTACGTGACCAGATTCAGTCCAGGTTCCGAAGAGTGTTGGAGAGCAAGGTAAGAAGGTTCAGATGGCCTGGCACCTGCTGGGTGAGGCAAGGCCTGGGGGAAGTCCTTACAGCCCTCCTGCCAAGGGGCCTTGGGGCCTGGTTTGGATGAACTTAGGCCACAGCCCCAGGAGGACAAATCAAACTTCAAGTCCATCCAACTAGAGATAAAACAGCTAGATATTTTGCCAATGGTAAAACAATGTTGAGGGCAAGACAGACTCCACCCACTTCCTTGCTAGGCCTCGCTAACCCTAACCCTAATCCTAACCCTAACCCTAACCCCACACTCACCTGCATTCCCAAAACATACAAGGAAGTCACCACCCAAGCACTGCAGAAGCCAGGCAGGTCACTTCCGCAAGTGTCAGATCCAGTGGGAGCAGAGCAAGCTGGTGAGCACTTGACCCCCATGGGGAGGCAGAAACTATATATAGCCATATATAGCTCTAATTGAAACAAAACTATCTCACGCTAACTTCCAATTTCTCCCAACATTCTTTCACCCCCAAATCCCATTTCTAGAATACTACAGAGCTGTGCTATAATCAGTCTATGTGGGAAGGGAAACAGTGAGGGAAGAAGAAAAGGGGAAACACACACACACACACACACACACACACACACAGACACACACACCCCATCTGTCTTCCCCCAACCTCTAGTCTGGCTTTACTGGTCCCCTTGTGGTGGAAGCAGGATTAGCATGCAGACGCCACACACTAGCCCGCTGCATCCTTTACTGGTTCTGAGACCTAATAGAATTTGAGAAATATGCTAGCCTCCTACTTAGACACCCTATTGCCATATTGTTGTGTTGATTTACACTCCTATTTTGGTGATGGTGATAACAATGGTTAGTATTATATAACAACAGTAAAACATTACAATTCATCATCACAGTAGTACTGTAAGAATTATTTGCTCTGGTAGCTGGGTGTTATGGCGCACACCTATAGTCCCAGCACTCAGGAGGCTGAGGCAGGAGGATTGCCATGAGTTCGAGGCCAGCCTGAGCTACATAGTGAGACCTTGTCTCGAAAAAAAAAAAAGAAAGAAAGAAAATAAAAAAGAATTATTGCTTTGGTGAATTAATATAATTATGAAGAACATATCACTGCATAAACATTCTCATTTATAAAATAATGGCTGTTATTCTTCTAGTCTGTGCTTTGGCCAGGATCAGGGAGCTAAGCCCTTTGCAGTCACAGCCCTGCTGAACTTAGACTTCAACCTTTGAAGCAGGTGCCATGCTCCACATCTGACAGAGGAGGCTCTGAGGAGCAGGGTAACCTGCCCAGTCACCTGGCTGTGAGAGGCCAGCCAAGATTAAGCCCTTCTCAAGAGGATGCAGAGCCTTTTATGCCAAAGGCCTTGGAAGGGCCAGATATCTTGGGAGAGTCAGAGATCTTGCCTGTCCCTGGTTCTATTATTGGAATCTCCGGCCTATGCCAAAATGTTATTGGGTAGCTCCTTCTAAAAGTGGCTTGCAAATTAAATGTTACCAGGTTCTGGGTTGCTTTTATCTCCTTCTGGAGTAAGATTCGAGGTTCTTTTAGTCTCAAAGAAAGAATTGTATGAAATAAGCAAAAATCAGTGAAAAAGTAAAAGTGAAGAGTGAGGGAGAAACTGGCTCTGCAGAGCGAGCTTGGACTGAGTAATAGGATAAAGCAAGATAAAAGAACACCCTGGAGAAAGCAGGGCAGGCTTTCATGAGGAAAGCCATGATAGCGAGCTCCTCTTGCTGTGTGTTAGTTACTTTTCTCTCACTGCTGAGACAAAATACCCAATGCCCAGAGTTAGAGAGAAAGGTGTTTGTTTGGCTTACAGTTCACAGAGGTTTCAGTCCATAATCAGCCAACTCCAAGGCAGAGATGACAAACAGGCATTGCAGAGGAGAAACAACATGGCACGCACAAGGACACAAAGGTAACAACGGGGTTACCAGCATCTTTCTGTCCCTTTTATCTTATTCAGACTACCAGGATTAGGGCAGAGCCAAACTAATCGCTCACATGTAGTGGTTTAGTAATCACATGCCCTTAACCTCAGCATCACACATTCCAGATTCAACTACCTCTGAAAAAGAAAGCCCCACCTCATCTGCATGAGGCTTTGGGGAGCCATCTAAACACAAGCCATAACATGCTGTCTATGTCTTTTTATGGTGTCCAAATCTCGAGGAAACCTACACAGATTTCTATATGTGGGTCCTGAGATGGAGTGCTGGGATCCCACACCTCAGGCTGACGTCAGGTCTAGGCCATCCTATTGAAAACCTGCTCGAGTTCTTGAGAAAAATCCAGCTGCAGGGCTTTGGGAAGTGTTCTGGGCCTGTGTTCCAGGATCTTGTGATTAACAGGTTATGCCTACTTCCCCAGCTAGCTTTGCTACCCCCCTAATCTCCTATGGCAGTCCCTGTGGGTCTCCAGGGTCTCCTTCTCCTAGGCTCCCTCCCAAAAGCCTGGTACCGGACCTTGCTAATCCTCACTCGGGTGAGCTGTGGTTTCTGGCCCAGAGGCCTAAGCATATCTATTCTCTGGGGATAAATACTCGCTGTGGTTTTCCTCCTCCCACCAAGTCCCTGGGAAGCACTTGGCCTTGCCATTGTACCCTGTGAAAGAGGACCACAAAGCAGAGCTTCTGCAAAGGTCACAGTAGGGGACTGACCAGGACTTGACCTTATCCTTGTTCAACTCTGCACCCTAACAAACCCTCCCCCTGCCTCCCCAGGAGACCCTGCTGTGTATCTGGGACCAAGTCCCTGAACTCCTTCAGTCCCTGAAGGAGTTCAGGGACTTTGGGGTGGTCTGAAGGAAGAGCAAGAAGGGAATGGTTCTAGGTGAGCCTGAGAGGGGTTTCCTGGCAATCCTCCGAGAAGGCTCCCTTCCCAGCCCTTTCTTTGCTCTCTGTCAGCTCCTTGCTGCCAACCTCCTCTCCCAGAACATGGGGCAGCTGCAGAAGGAGGTAAAGATCCAGGCCCTCACCTGCCTGGTCCTGGCAGCACCCTTTCCACCTCCTGGTGCCTGACTAATGCCTACACACCCTTCAGATTGCCCTTGAAATGTTGCCTCTTCTGAGAAGACAGAGGCCATCCTGCCTAGGCCAGTGCCCCCAGCTCCATTGTGCACATGGAGTTGTTGCAATCAGCGATACCTGATTAATTGAAAAGATAAACTGAGGGCTCTCTCATATACACATGAACAAAGAAAATACTTAGATGCTAACCCAAGTGTTTTGAGATAAAGTAAATGCAAAATCATTTTCCATCTTTAGGGCCAGGATACAGAACTACTCTTCAGAAACAGCCCTTTGGCATTGCACTTGGCTTTCTTACCTATAGCACTGAGCTGCCACAAATTCCTTAGCCATGATGAGAATTTAATGCCACTTGCAAAGCCATCCCAGTGCAGAAGACTTCTAGAGTTTTATAATATTTTTCCCCTAAGCTTTCCTGTTGTCTTGTCCAAATTTAACCATGTTTTTCAGCATCTCACCTTTCTAAGGTATTTATCTTTGATTTTCTTAGAAACACCTCTTTTCTCAGTCATATTCATTGGTTTACATAATAAATAATCCAAGTGATCACAATAGCAAATAGAGCAAACTGGTTTGGAAACATATATTTCTTTCTGTCAAGAAGCATACAGCTCACCTGGTGGCAATAATTAGTGGGTAAGTAGCCTACAGATGTGACCATTCTGTCCTCCGTGGGCACCAGAGGGAAGGGGGCACATTGTGAATCCAGCTAACCTGTTCAGTGTCCACTATGAAGCATAAGAAGTCATGTGTGTGGGTATTTCTAGTTACTATTTAGTTCTGCTGTTGATCCGTGACTTCTGAGAGGCCAGAGCTTCCCAAAGAAAATGTCTTTGTTGGTGTGGTTTCCTGTGTTGTCTCCAGGCTGTGGTCCTTCACCTAGCTCAGTTGCCCAGTGTTGGCATAGACTTTGAAAGTCTATTGGAGTCCACACAGGGGCCTTTTTAAAAAGTCATTTCTGTTTCTTCTGGGATCAATGATCACTGAGATAACAAGTGAAATGTTCCTAAAGTGATCATCAGAGTGCCAGGAAGAAGCTGAGAAGCTCACTCAGCCTTTCTTTTCCCATTTTTTTCCCTAGATTTGTGAAATGGTCCAGAAATCAGTGACCTCTGACCTACAACCTTATCTCCAAACCCTGCCAGGTAAGGTGCCCACCCACCCAGGGACACTTTAGTTCCATTAATTTTTTTTTTTTTTTTGGTACTGGAGATTGAACTCGGGACCTTGTGCTTACGAAGCAGGCAGCAGAACCACTGAGCTAAATCTCTGACCCAGTTCCATTAATTTTTATGGCAGCGTATATATATATATATACCTTGTAAAACATTAAGTGGGACAGATGTATAGAAAGTAACAATTTGAAAATCCATTTTTCTAGGCTGGGGATGTAGTTTAACGATAGAACAATTGCCTGGCATATATGAGGTTCTAGGTTCAATCTCCAGCACAATTATCTCTTTTCTCCCCAACTCTCCAGGAAGTAAGCTCTGTTTGAGGTGTATATTTTCTTTGCATGTACAAATATAAATCTACATAAGCACATGGCTATCCATTCTTTTTTTTTTTTTTGATACCGGGGATCAAACTTGGGTCCTTGCGCTTGCGCAGCAGGCAATGAAACCACTGAGCTAAATCCCCAGTCTATCCATTCTTATATGTACTATTTTTATTTATGAATATATCCATAATCATAAATATATATCTATTAGTACACACAGTACACATATTGTTTTGCCTGTGATTCTTTTTATTTATTTATTTATTTTTTATCTTTTTGTTTTGTTTTGTTTGGGGTTTTTTTTGAGATAGGGTCTCACTTTGTAGTTCAGGCTGGCCTTGAACTTACTATGTTGTCCAGGCTGGCCTCAAACTCACAGTGATCCTCCTGCCTCAGCCTCCTGAGTGCTGGGATTACAGGTGTGCACCACCATCCTAGACAGTTCTTTTTAAATTTATAGATCTTGGAGAGCCTTCTAGATCAGCACTCATAAAGTGAAGTCATTTTAGAAAACTTTTTATTGAAGTGCATTCATAGAAAAATGTACTCAAATAAGTACACGCATAAGTGCAGCTTAAAGAATTTTTGCGTACTGAGCCAGTGAATGGAACCAGCTCCCAGATCAAAGCAGAATATGATCGGCTTCCAGAACCTCTTTGGGTCCCCTTCAGTCACAACCTGGCCTCAAGGGCAACTTGTTCATCTTTAAAACTCGAGGCCAATCACATTGTTCATTCATTCTCCTTGCTGTGCTGTGCACCGAGCGGATGTCCCTCCACCCAGCATCACTCTACCGTGGAAGGCCGTTTGAGTTGTCTCCACTTTGCACCATTCTGAGTTGTGCCACTGTGAATGTTCCAGTACCGATGGTGCATGTCTTTGGATTTAGGCCTAGGAGTGAAACAGTAGGCGCATGTGATGTGTTGTAGGTCCTGTCAAAGAGTTGTCTGGAATGGTGTTGGTCACAAATCCCATTGGTCTATAGCTGTGTAGTATTCCATCCTGTGGGTGTGTCCTCATTAAATAGCCCCAGCAAAGGGGAAATTCAGGTCTTGCATCCTTTGTTATTGCCCGCAGGGCTGCAGGAAGCAACTTGTATTTCCTCCTTTGCCTATATGTATGAATGGGTCTGCAGAGTGATGATTCACAAGTAGTGTCCTTGGATCCAGGGTGCACATATAGTCTGGAGGGATAGCACCTGTCTGAGACATTGTATGGTGGTCCCCAGGCCTCCATGCAGTATAAACAGCCCATTCATCTTAGGCCAAGCTGGCCCAGCTGGCCCAGTGTGTGAGGACCTGCACATTTGCCAGCCTATGGCATTGGAGAGCAGTATCCAGGCTCTGGGACTTGCCTGGCCATTCTGGTTATTTGGCTCAGCATGAAGCTCCAAGAGGGGCTGGAGGTGTGAAGCCCCAGGCTGCCAGACCTGGCTCCTCCTGGGTGTGTGTGTGTGTGTGTGTGTGTGTGTGTGTGTGTGTGAGAAAGCTGCTGAGGCCCCAGGCTGAGCCTAGCACCCCCACCACTGCTAATCTCCCAGTGGGACAGGAGAAGCAGTTTTCCTGGGCCTGGGCTGGGTGGGGGATCCTTAGACAGAAGCTGGGGGGCTCTGTGTGAGTCAGCCAGAGCTCTTGCTCTTTCTCCATCAGCTGGACACCATGTCTAGCCCCTGATCTTGCCCCTTTCCTGGTTCCCAGTCACAGCAAAGATCGATAGCTTCTTGGATGTTGACTACAGTTTAACGGAAGCCCCTCAGGCAACAGCCCAGATGCTGGATGTGCTGTTCAAGGTGAGGGCTCTGGAGCGTGGCCTGGGGGATCTGGTGCCAGGGCAGCATTGCCCCAGGATTAGTGCACTTCTGGGCCTTCTGTTCCAGAACTTGAAATCTGTCCTCATCTCCCCAGTGGTTCCCACTCTGTCAAAGGCAGGAGATATGGAGCAGTGGAAGGAGCATTCCCAGAAACTCTAGATGGGGCAGGTGTCTCACCACCTTCAGGTCTTAAAATTGCCTCTCCTCCTCCAGCTGTGTGCCCTGTAGGGAGGTCAGTTGCCGCTAGCCCTGGGGGATAGATGGGCTGGCCAGTGCATCCTGTGGGTTCATGAGCCAAAGCTTCTGGGGCTTTGCAGAGAGAGACACTCCGGCCCACAGAAACCTCTCGAGGGAGCATTGCAGGCCATGTCTCCACCTAGTGCACTCTACCAGCTGCTCCAGGGGCCACCCCAGCTCAGATGTCCAGCCCTGCAACAAACTTTGAAAAGTTCAACTGAATCCTATTTCTCTCTCTCCAGGGTGAAATTTTTTATCATAATCACCGCTCCCCAGTTGCTCTTCTTCCTCCAGTCTTGAGCCTTCCGGAAGATCACACCCAAATGGTCTATTTTGCTATCTCTGACTATGTCTTCAACACAGCCAGCCTGGTTTACTACCAGGCCGGGTACATGAACTTCTCCTTCACAGACGACATGGTGAGGATGGGCAAAGTAGGGCTCTCCAGCGACAGCTTAACTGATCCTCCATTGTTCCTTCTCACCCTTATTTACATCAGTAAAAATGTAACTTAAACTAAGAAAAAAATCAGCATCAAGAAAAGAGATAGATTAGGGCCAAGGATTTACCTCAGTGGTGCGGCCGCCTGCCTTGCAAGCTCAAGGTCCTGAATTCAATCCCCATTAACCAAAAAAAAAGAAAAAGAAAAAGAAACAAAGAAAGAAATAAGTTGGCACAACTTCTCTTTATTACTGCAAACAAGCTTAAAGCCAAAGTTCTTTTTTCCTGCATAACAACTATAGAAGACTTTGCAGTTTGCTTGTCTGTGTTTTACTTTTCTCTTAGTTTAGATCCATTTTTCTAAATTGTATTTCCTCTTATCTTGATTTGTGGAGGTTTATTAAAAGTATTTTAGTGAATGAAGCAAGATAATAGATGTATAAAATTTATAAAGAAAAGGAAATTAAGGCTAAGCGAAAAGGAAAGTGCAATTATGAAGACACTGGGCCCATAAATGGCTTTTTTTAATACCACAAAACTGTCTGGGAGCTTCCTTGTAGCCAAAGTGAAAGAATATGTGACTTAGTCCTTCATAGTGAAAGGAAGAGACAAAGTCTTCCTAACACTTGCCTCTAAAACTGTCTGCTATGGGGCTTTGTGCACGGGACATTTGCATCTTTAGTGTATGTCCAATTTCTTTAGTATTTCTGGGATTCAAAAGGCTGCTTCTTATAGTACTTCATAAAAATCGGGGTTTCATGAACAATGTCAGGATGACGGGGGACAACAGTGTGATCCACGTATTAACCAGAGGCCATGGATGGATGGGGGTTCTTTTTGTCCTGCAGATGATTTCTCTCTCTCTCTCTCTCTCTCTCTCTCGCTCGCTTGCTCTCTCTCTCTCACACACACACACACACACACACACTCTCACACTCACCTTTTATAGTGGGATTTTCACATAGAGAGATGGGACACCAAGATTTTTTTTTTTTAGGAAGCAACTTCATTTGTGTCCACACTGGCTCAGTGGGCTAATACCAGAAATGCTGAGCCCCAATCATGGAGAAGTGTTTCCCTTTATGTAATTTTTGTGCCTTTGTTTCCCTTAAATGATGACACACTAACATACTGTATGATTGGGTACAATCACAGATATTACCTGATTGAGTACAATCCACACTACAGAGCCATGCAAGAGCTATACATGCATACCTAGGAACTAACTGTGTCATGCTGTCCTTTTTCTGAGAAGGCCCTCACTGCATGCCTCTGGGAGGGCCCCTGCCGCACTTTTACCTGCTGTGTTGATGCACTCTCACACACCCACCTGCTGCACCGTGCCCGGCTTTGCCTGAAAGTGGGGACTATTATAATCCAATTAAGCAGAGGCTCGGGAGATGAAAATGGGCTTAACATCACACAGTGACACAGCCAGGAGCCTATACCAGTTCTCACTCAGAGACCCTCAAGTGGCGCACATGTCACCCCAACCAAGCCTCAGGAGACTTGTGTGCTCAGCCTGGGGTGAATCCAGGGCAGGCATCTCCCCAGCACCAAAGTGCCTGCTCTCAGTGAGAAATTACCATCCTCAACTAGGAATCCCCAGCCTGCCCCACTCTCTTCCAACTTCTGCTCCCTAAAAGGTCTTTGTGTCTCTGTTGCAGATTCCGTCCGACTCTCCCTTCCGACTGACCACCGGTTCCTTTCGAGCCTTCGCCCCCCGGGTAAGGTGCCCTCAACTCTCCATGGGCACAGACTGAGCCCTGCAGACTTCCAAACTTTCTCCAATGCCTCTATGTGCCTCTCTGCTTGACTGAGAGGCTGAAGGCCAGGAGGGAGGTCAGGGAGCCGCAGGCCTCAGGTTCCCATCAAAGCCCAAGCAGCAGAGACCTGAGCGCCATGTCTTATGGAGCCATCCAGGTTGTCCAGGGTTTTAAAAATGTTTTGGTGCTAAGAATCCTAAAGAATGTTCAATAAAGAACACCCCAGTTAATAACATCTAACAGTCATAGGAGGCTTACTAGGGACTAGGCATGTTGAAGGTGCTTTAAAAAAATATTTTTTGAATGGAAAAGAAATTCTCATAGCTCAATATTCAAATAATTTTAAAAGCTTATAGAATGGGAAGTCTCCTAACCACTTCAGTTCCCTGACACCCAGTTTCCATCTGGAGTCTCCCAGTAGTATCAGATTGTGTGCATCCTTCTTTGACAGTCTAGATAGAAATAGAAATAGACATAGTATATAGCAAATGTGCTACACCTTTCCCCATTTTTTACACTAATGGAGGCATATTATATACCATTTTGCATATCTCCCCCCCCCCATACCTGGGGACCCTTCCATATAGACAAATAAAGAACTTACTCCTTTCCCATGGGATCCAACCTGCCTGGAGCGAGTTTACCATGGCTGTCTAGCCAGTCCTCCGTGGAGGGACATGTAGTTGTTTCCCAGCCTTTTACTACATCCATTTTACACTAAACAGCCTGGTAGTTCCAACATTGCTGGGCTAAACTCTTCATGCACACTCCCTCACTTAATCCCACAGAAATTGGCTAGTCCTCTCCCCAAACCCCCACATGCAGCTCAGGCAGGAGTAGTGTTTAAAATGCATTGCTGAAGGTTTGGTGATGGCTGAAGGGAATTAGAACGGTGGGAAAGATTTAAACTTCAGTGGCTAGTCACGTCTTTCCATATGGCGCCACCTACAGGCCTTTTCTCTCCCTAGCGCCTGCCATACTGTCCCAGCCAGCTTCTTAGGAGTGTCCCTTGACCACATCCTGCCTCCAATATCCCTTTCACCCCAGCAAAAGAAGCTCCTCCTCCCTCTTCCTACCCTCATCATAATCACCTGTGAAGAAGCAGTTCTCAGTAGAGTACTTAGCCTCCTCAACCTTCCAAACTTCTCTCATCTAGAGTAGTGTGTAGATTTCACAGTTACACAACCACCCAAAAGAAGCAGCCTTGTCCCAAATTAAATTCTGTGCCCACAAAAAATTGAACACTTTTGAAGTAGGGATCTGATTGTGTGCTATTTTGAAAACACTGCCAGTGGTGTTAGCACACACTGTCACCCAAGTGTGATGAGGGCATGGAGACACGATGGAGCCCAGCATTGCCTGTAGAAGGGTTGTGAGGGGAAAACAGCTTGACCTTTTTGGTGAATGGTTTGGCAATACCTGCCAAAAGTCAGGTGTGGTGGTGCATGCCTGTAATCCCAGCACTCAGGAGCTGAGGTAGGAGCCAGCCAGGGCTACATAGTTGTCACGCCTGGCAGGAAAGGCTTTTGCAGAGCACCATGCCCCAGTCCTCAGTTCCAGGAAGTCTGAGTAGGGCTACATCACCCTTGGGTCCAGAAAACATCTGCACTGCCTCCCGGTCAGAGGAGCACAGGCCACACTATCTGTGCCCCCCGGATTCTTCAAGACAGCCATTCCTCAAACAATGCCTGGCAACCACTTCCCCTTTTGAGTCTTGCTCTCCCTCCACTCTATGCTGAATACCCTTTCAGATTCAGCCTACTCTCAACAGAGTGAATAAACACCCTCAAACACCCTCATTTGCTTACACAAAGCCTGCCGCAAGGTCTCCGCACGGTCTCCCTCCGCTCTGCGTCTCTAACACAATAATGAGCTCAAGGACAGCCTGAACTACATAGGGAGATCCTATTTCAAAAACAAAACAAAATTGGGGCAGGGATTTAGCTCAGTGGTGCCGTACTTGCCTTGCAAGTGCAAGGTCCTGAGTTTGATCCTTGGTACTGAAACAAAACAAAACAAAAACCTGCCAAAGGATTCCTTAAAGCTCTGCCCTTTGACCCAGAAACTCCACCCCTAGAAATGCTCTCCAGAAAATAATAGCCAAGGACACTCAGGGTAGTGGTCAAAGTAGTGGGCAAACCTAATGGGGACAACTTCATGCCCTGTAGGGCTGGATCAGTTGAAGGACTATGTACAATAGAATGCCAGGCAACCATGAACCACATGGTGGTGACTCTGTCTACACAGATGGATGTCGAGTGTGCTGTTAAGAAAAAAAGGGACAGAGCATTTTGTGGGGAATAAAATCAACCAACAAGTCTTCCCAGCTTTATGTGACTTCTTCAAGATGCTGCAGACTTACTTATTTTCTTGTCTTAACATAATCTCTTACTTTGGTCCCTAGATAGCCAGGCTGTACCCCAACATGAACTTGGAGCTCCAGGGAGGAGTGGTCTCTGCCCCACTCCTGCAACTGAGTCCTGGGAATCTGTCTGTGACGTCCCAGATAGAGATTGAGGGCTTTGTACTCCTTCCCAGCTCTGTCAGAAAGCCTATCTTCCGGCTTGATGTGGTAAGGTTCAGGGCCTTTGCAAAGGCTATTCCTTTCCCTGTGTACTTTTCTCCCCACTCACTAACTCACTAATTCCTTTGGATCGCAACTGACATATTACTTCCCCAAAGAGGCCCTTCTTAATTGTCCTTATCCCCAATTTATCTTACTTTTGACATTTTGTTGTTGTTGTTGCAGCTCCCCATTATTTTTCTTCATAGGGGTTATTACCAAGGTATTTAATATGTAGCTATATGCAGATTTATTTATTTAATGTATGTGTCTCCCTCTGAATCAGGGCTATTGTGGGGAGGAGGATATATGGGTCTTTGTTGTGTTCTCTCTGCTCTGTATCTATAGCTGACCCCTAAAGACTACATTTCCCAGGCTCCCTTGCACTCTGATTTCCAGCTGCGTCCACCTTAGGGGAGCAAAGTCAGGAGAATGGAGGTTGGGAGGAAGTCAAGAGCCCAGAGTATTTTTCCTCTTGCTTTTTCTTGGGCTAGAGACTGCAAGGACTTTGTATCCTCCAAGGTAGCTCTCACTATCCTAACCCCACTCTCTGTTCCTATAGTCTGGGGTGGGGTTTCACCAAATTTTTTTTCTCACATTTCTGTCACTTGTATAACCAATTTCTTGGATGAAATTATCTCCACATTCAGTAATGAGTGGTTTTTTTCTTTCTTGATGGACTCCATCTAATAGAAAAAGGATTCTAAGCAGGACCTCAGGGTCCCTGCTTAGTGGATAAAGAAATTTGGTTTTTTGTTTTACGCTTGAAACTCAGCAAGTCAAATCTCTGAAAGATGGCTGTTCTTCTCAGAGGATATATTTAAATTTGATAGTGGTGTTATTGTTATAAAAATTGTTTTTATTGTTCATGTATTTTTAAATAAAATATATTTTATTATTATTTTGACTAAAGCTGAATCTTGGCCCTGAGATAGCTACTAATGACTTTTTTAGAGTTCTCTGAGGATGGGTACTCTATGTCTTTTCTTGGTAGTCTGTTCAAAGTTTAACTGCTATCAGAGTCAGCAATTTCAAATAAAAATATTCAAGTCCAAGTTTAGACATTTATTGAGTACCTACAATGAGCCCTCTGGGAGTCTACAGTCTACTGGGTGAATTTTCTGCTTCAACTCACTGAGTCATTTGTTGAGAGCAGACAGCTCCTCCCTGTCCTGACAATCTCCGTCATTTATACCTTTCCTACCACCGGCTTTTCCAGGTCACTAACGTATCTGCCACGCTGAACCTCAACACCAGCAGGATCACTGGGATCTTGGACCCTGGAAAGTAAGTCAGCTTCCTGCCCACAATGGAGTGCCTGCTGGGCCCTATCAGGACACCATAGCTGCTTTTCTGAAGCTGGGGTTGAGGAGAAGGTTTGATGCGATCCTGTCAATGTTAGGACCCGCTATCTGGGAATGTCACTTCAATTGACCCAATCCTATTGCCCCATTGGACTGCCCCCCTGAACAAGTTTCAAATTTCTAAATAATTTATTAGTACTACTTTTCCTTGATCTATGAATTTTGAACATCAATATTAACTACCTGAAATGATGAAGATTGAGCTCTTTCATACCCCTTGCCTCTCCTTTGTCAGTCTTCCCAATGTAGCTGTGTTATTTAATCATCTTTTTAACCTCAGCCCTACCCCTCCTTCTCATACCAGGGCCTTCTCCTTCCTAGGGAGCCCCTCTTTGCTCACCCTTTCCAGGGGTATAATGCTCACAGCTTTGAATCTTCTCTGGTTCTTTATAGGTTACATGTGGAACTGAAAGAATCCAAAGTAGGGGTATTCAATGTAAGTTTTGCTTGTTTTTATTTATGATGTGATTAAGATACTAATTAATTTAGAGTATTTCCTAAGCAATGGCTCTGGCAATAATAGGAAATAGAAAAAGAAAGAAAAGAGCAGATCTCATCTCTGCCCCAAGGAAGTATAGAACTGCTCAAGGACACAGGAAATAGGGCCTAGAATAGTTATATCCCAACATAAATTAATATATGAGTAACTTGTCTATTACCCATAATTCTTTTAACTGCAAGAAAAGACAGCCAACGCAATTGCCTTAAGCACAGAGGAAGAATTCATAGAGTCATATAACTAAAAAACCACAGAAAAAAGCTAAGGTTAAAAATTTCAAGCATAGCTAGATCCAGGTGCTCAAATTAGTATACCCAGAATCTCTCTCCATTTCACCTTCATGTGTTTTGGCTTCATCCTTCATCCTCGGGAAGGCTCTGTGGCAAACCCCAGAGTTTCTTGCAGTTTCGCTTTTTGAAGAAAAAAGTGCAAAACGAAAAAATTCCCTGTGCTAGCTCTCACTCTCGGTTGGGTACCTGTTTGTTTGTTTGTTTATTGCAGTACTGGGAACTGAATTGATCCCAGGGCCTTGATCCTGAGCTGCATCCCCAGCCCTTTTTTCCTTTTGAGACAGGGTCATTCAAATTTCCCAGGCTGGGCTTGAACTTGCAGTTCCTCTGCCTCAGATCCCCAGAGTGCTGGCATTACAGGCATGTGCCACCACACCCTGCTAGGTGCCCATTCTTAAGTCACAAACTGTGACGGGAAGTTGAATAAGACCACTAACCAACCATGCATCTCATTTACACTTGTGGAGCCAGGATTTGGAGTCAGCTACTCAAAACACAGGCTCTAAGGTTGGAAAGGAGGGTTCCAGGGGAGAGAGGCTCTGTGTTATTTTGAGTGAAGGAAACAGTGCTCAGATACTTTGCCCTTCTTTTTTTTTTGTACTGGGGATCAAACTCACAACCTTGCACTTTTGAGACAGGCGCCATGCTGCTGAGCTAAATCCCTGGCCCTGAGGGTCTGTGTAACTGAAACAAGAGGCAAAACCATGGAGTGATTCCCACAAGGAGGGAAAAGTGGTGAAGTTCATGGCTCCCTATGAAAGGAGGAAAAAAATGGGAAGATCAGGGTGACCGGTGAAGACCTTTCTGGCAAGGGGGAAGGTGGGGTGATGGGAGCTGCTCCGCCCAGGAAAAGATAATGGATTTTGGTGGTCATTGTCTTCCCCTTCACCATTCATAATGATGTCCTCCTCTGAGTGCTTCCTCACACCTTCAGTGTGGAGGGACATCACCCACAGGTCCCCAAGAATAACACCTTGCAGTGAGGTGAATAATGACACCCTAATATCATATCTGGGCATGTCATGTAAAAATGTCCTGTCAAATGAAACAATCACAGCTAGATTTACAAAGTTATCCATAGGAAATGGGAAAAACAGCAGCTGTCAACTCAGAAAATATCAGATTCAAATCCTGACCCTGGTATCCAGCTTCTAAGTCACTTTTATTCTGTGGGCCTCAGTTTCCATTGTGTAAGGAGGACATTAATATGAACTCCATAGCCAGGTGTGGTGGCACCCACCTATAGTCTCAGCTACTAGGCAGGCTGAGACAGGAAGATTGAAAGTTCAAGGCTAGCCAGGGGCTATATAGCAAGACCCTGCCTCAAAACAAAAATTTTGAAAAGGGCTGGGGATGTAGCTCAGTGCTAGTGTGCTTGCCCAGCACACACAAAATCCTGGGTTCAATTTCCAGAACAGAAAGAAAGAAAGAATGAAGAAAGAAAGAGAGAGAGAGAGAGAGAGAGAGAGAGAGAGAGAGAGAGAGAGAGAGAGAGAGAAGAAAGAAAGAGAGAGAGAAAGAAAGAAAGAAAGAAAGAAAGAAAGAAAGAAAGAAAGAAAGAAAAAGAAAAGAAAGAAAGAAAGAGAAAAGAAAGAAAGAAAGAAAACACTCTGAGTCCTTTGCCTGGCATATAGTGGGCTTTAAAAGTTGTGTTTCACAGTTTTTGTAGAGATGCTCATTTTGTTCATTTAACTTTTTAAAAATTACACAGGTAATCAGAAAAACATCTCACTGTTTAAAAAAATTAAATGCTAAAGATAAGGCTAAAGGCTACGTTTAACCTTGATGTTCTTCCTAAAGGAAAACAATTGGGCATGTAGACTTTCCAAAACATTCTATTCATTTGCATACATATTAATGTGCACCTTAAATTACTTTTAATTTATAAATAATAGCAAGATATCGGTATCTATCTGCAATCTGCTCTTTTCAAGACTTTGCTAAGCCAGCGGGGACAGAACCACTCTCCCCAGGTGGTTGTGCGGCTGTGCCACCAGGTGGGCAAGGTGGTCTGCATGGTCACAGTGTACCTCTCTTGTTCTCCACCAGGTGGAGCTGCTGGCAGGCTTCCTCAATTACTTCATGCTCAACACTCTCTACCCGGAGATCAATGGTAAGAATCACCGTGGATTTTGCAAGTCAAAAGTGGATGCTGCTGTATGGGAAAAAGAGAGTTTGACTTAGAGTCGGGAACCAGGTCTCTTTTGATGGCTCTGTGGCCTTGGGCACACAGCTCTGAGCTCCAGTGGCCTCTCCATGAGATGAGATCCTAAAGTTGACATCTTGGTCCTCTGGGGCTCTAGTGGGTCAGGAAGCTGAGATAGTGTTTGGGGCACAGTGACCTCCTCATAAGGGAAAAGAGAGAATCGTACAAGTGCCCCTCACACCCTGAAGCTCAGGGGAAAGACTGAGGACGGGGTTACTACTGAGAGCACAGGGAAGCCACCGTGAATTCACATTTCCCAGTCAACTGCCTGACTACTTAGGCACAAAATAAGCATGAAGCCCCAAACCCTGTTTCCAGGATGTGCTGCTTTATTTTGCTTCAACAAAAAACAATGTGGGGCAGAGGGCAGAGAACAGAACCCACTTGTTCCTCACCATGTGTGTCCTGCACCATGTCTGCTATTTCCTCTGTAGGGCACCATGGCTCATGGCTTAGACTCCCTTGCCAGCCTTCCTAGGCTCAAATCCCAGTTCTGCCACATTCTAGCTGTGTGATCCAGGACAAGTTACTTGACCACTATGTGCTTCAGTTTCCTAATCCAAAAAATGTAATAATAATCATAGTCTTTAGTGGGAATATGCTGTGTATAGAGTTTGCAAAGACCAAAATTCTTTGGTAAAAATTTGTCTATAATTGTTTATTAACACATCTCTCTCAATGTTGTCTACCTGCAGAGAAACTGGCCCAAGGCTTCCCCCTCCCTCTGCTAAAGCATATTCAGCTCTATGACCTTGTTCTTCAGATCCACAAGGTCAGTGGGTTTGGGGAGCTTGGAGCATTTGAGGGTTGGGAGTAGGTTAGTCTGCCAGGTTTGGAGGCTGTAACTCAATGGGTAGGACCTAGGACAGCTGCAGCTGTGGCGGCTGGACATGGCAGCCTGCTCCAGGAGTTGCAATACCTACCAAGCCATCACGTCCTGTGGAAGTGGCACCTCTACTGGGACAGGAGGAATTTGGTGAAGTGCTGGATCCCCACCACAGGGGACCTGTGGAGACCACAAGACCAGCTCATTTTCAGAATAGGTCCTAACTTGCCAACAGGTTAGGTTCTGAAAGCGATTGTTAAGTTTTTGTTTTTGTTTTTGTTTTTGGTACTGAGGATTGGACTCGGGACCTTGTGCTTGCCAGGCAGGCGGCGGCACCACTGAGCTAAATCCCCAGCCTGACATTGTTAAGTTTTAATAATTATATCTTAATTATGTACTGGAAACCTCTGCAGTAGGTTCCAGTCTCCTGCTCAGTGTATGATGCAAGGCTGGAGGAAAAAAACCTAAAAGACAAAACTGAAAGAGACGGATAAACTGGGGAGCTAGGACAGCCAGTGCTGCTTAATTAGCAAAGGCATTGGTCAATCTGAGCCATTCATTTTTATTAGTAATCAAATTGGGGTAAAGCAAGCTATGTGCAAGGGCAGGACTAAATGTGAAGATGCACATTCATGCAGTTTCTATGGAAACTAATGCAAGCAAGGCTTGCAAAAGAAAAAAACAAAGCACCCTCAAATTAGGAACATAATAGATAAAATATATGGTCATAATTAGAATATTGTCCTTCTAGTAAGAAGGTTTTAACTGGAATGTGGGAATGGAATTTGGGTGCGAGCTACTCTGACCTCAGCTACTCTGTTATCTCAGATTGAGCCCCATAGCATCATAGGCCATTTCTCTGGTCTTGGCTATGGCTGATAGCAGGACGGTCATGCTAACCTGCACGTCACTGTGGTGCTCATGAGGTACTTCCGTGAGTCACGAAACATCAGTCAGATTCACTTCTTAAAATAAACCAAATGTAGGATTTAACTCCTACAGCCTGCACTGTTTACAGCATGCTTTGGGCATAATCAATATTGTGGTCCCTAGCAATTATGAAGTGGAAGAGCTATATTATGTGTTTATCACCCCTCATTTTAAACAGGTACTATGACCCCTACACACTTTTGAAAATTAAGTACAATTTGCATTTTGAGGTCCTTCTTTCCAGTCTTTTTTCTCCCTAAGCTTTTCTTAATTTTTTTGTTTTGTTTTGGTTTGGTTTTTGAACACTTCCATTGCTTGTGCTGTTTCCCCTACACAAACACACACACACACACACACACACGTAAGCATCATCCTTGGTTTGTTCACTTGTGTGACCTAGTTTCCACTTCCCAACAATAAATAGCTGTGGACCACAACTGACTTAAGTATTTTGACACCAAGAAATGTGCCTGATTCTTCACTATCCTAACCACCTTCTGACCAAGTGCTCTGTGGTCCATCTGTGCCCCCACTTTCAGCTTAGCTTTCCTGAGCAGCATCTTCCAGGTGAGATGACTGGGCCACAGAGGTGTGAGCATCACAGCACATGCTGCACTGTGCCTGGCCAATACCCAGGAAATCATAGCTGTTAAAGGGAATACATGTCTGTATTGGGGACCCTGGCCTTGAGCCGGCAATATGAAGCAAGGCAAAAGAAAGACACTGAAATAAGACTTAAACAGAAAATGGGGATCTGGGAAGTGTGAGCTGAGTTGGCAGCAAAAGGTACCAGGCACAAGACCTCCAGAATTTATTGAACACACAAGCATGAAAAGAAATAGGGCAAGGTGTATGCGAAATATCTGGCGACAGTGTGTGAGGCATCTGACAACAGCAGTTAATGCAAGCAAAGCTCATAAAAAGAGGGACAAGACATTCCTGCAGAAGGAACAAAGGCAGACCAAGACTGGGTCTTAATTAACCAGTAACCCCTATTATGTTTGAAAAACAAGTGTTTGATGCTCTGTGGGGCCTCAGGATACTTAAGAGTCAGCTACTGTTGAGTGCTTACAAGTGGAGTCAGACAAAGCATTATTCAAAGCAAAGATTGAGTGACAATTCACACAGTTGGCTCAGTTTTCTCCTTTGTAAAATGGAGTGAAGCCCAAACTTTCCTGGGTTTTGGTGAAGGCAAGAGGCCAATAATGAAAGCTTGTAGCTCAACGTTTGGCATGTAGGAAGCGATTAGATTTATTACATATTGTCACATTCATTAGAATTTTAAGGTCAACTCCATCCATCTGTCTGATCACCAAAGGCAAGGGTTGGATCAGTTGCTGTAGAAAGAACTGGACTTTTCCAGAGTTCCAAGTTCCTGCCCCTCTGCGTGATGGAAGCTTAAGTGTGGGAGAGTAAACCCAGTAGCTCACAATTTTGTGTTCTTCACCAAGGAGAAAAAAACTCAGGTGACACAAAGAACATTTATGAGGCCTGCTAGAAAGCCTCAGCTTGGGCAGTGACAGATTGCCGTCTCGGAGAAGGTAGCTGGCATGAGCTGTGCTTTAGGGAGACCTTGGGAATGGGCACAATGGCGATTTATGCACTGACCTGGTTTCTGGCAGAGCTTGCATTTACCAGGACACAGCCTCCCTTTCCATCCCAGGAGCATCTTTCTGAAGTAGAATCCTGAATTGTCTTGTTTTTCCTAGGACTTCCTGTTCTTGGGTGCCAACATCCAGTACATGAGAGTTTGAGGGAAAGAAGAAAGAGGGGTCTTAGAGGCCACAGCTGATCTGTACATTCCAGATGTACTGCTCATCTCTGGACATTCTCGAAGGACAGCTCTGGGGGCAAGATCTGCCTGGCTTCTGCTCCACACTCCTCTTTACCAGGTGCACCCAGCTCTCTCAGACCCCAGACCTTACACTTTACACTCTACTTCAGCATGGACCACCTCCCCCAGCTGACCTGTAGTTTTTATTCACTATCTGATCTCCATGTCTAGCCAAGTGCTAGCACTTAGTAGGTCCTCAATAAATATTTGTGGAATGACTTGGTGAAGGAATCACTGGTGTGCTAGCTGAACCTCCTTAGAGCTCCCCTTCTTTGGGCTTTGAGGGTCTTTGGCTGGTCCGATCCAACTGTGGTCTTCAGGGCTGGACCTTGATCACACTTCTCTTCTGTTGTCAGCCACTGCTATGGGAACTCTGCACACTACTCAGCTTTAACCCCGGGTGCCGATGTCCATAGTCCTGTCTCAGATCAGAGGCCTGCTTTGACATCTGCTCACTTCATCACATTTTACTTGCTGCAGACTTAGGAGCCAAATGCAAAACAGTCTCCTGCTCTTTCCTCATGAAAGCATTGAAGCTGGTGTCAGTTATTTGGAAATGGATCCAAGAAGGATTTTGGTCTGACCCAAATAAAAAGCTTATCCAACTGTTGCTTTTGAGCCCCATGGCTAGAAAGAAAGGCTATGATTTCTAATTACTGAACAATGAACATTTGATCAGACTTAATAAAGAGTCATTTTCAAGTTATGTAGTTAGGCCCCTGAGAGGATGAGAGTGAGTCGAAAACATGAACACCCGAGACTAGGCCTTTATTAGGGAATGGGGTGCCTGGCTGTCTCGAACAATGGTGAGAGCAGTGGCCAGGGGCTGGCTAAGTGACCTCTTACATGGGCAAGGGGCATAACGGGGGAGGGACATAGTGGAGGTAGATGTTTGGCTGCAGCCAGGGTAAGGTTTAAAAACATTGGCAAGTTTGAACTTCTCGGTGGGAAGGACTATAAGCGGGAGAGCTTTGAGGAGGGAAAGTTAGGTTGTTTCCCTGGGTGATTTATTATCTGCCAGGAAGAGGCATTTAGGAGGTAGAGCTGCCAGAGGCATTTTTTCTAGCAGAGAACTCTATCAGCCCCCAGGGGCTGGGAGTCAGAAGGCTCTGTTGATTATTTTTTTTATTGCGTTAATGAGCAGATGGATAAAGCTGCTGCTAGCAGATCATTCACAGGGTATAGACCCATTAACCCTGTGTGTGGTGGAGATGGGGTCCAAGATGAGACTATGTTGTCACCCAGTTGGTGGCAGGGTAAGCTGTGAGCTCACTGTCTCTCTCCTCTTCTATTCACTTGTCCACCACCATCCTCCATCCTTTTGGTAGAGGGGGAAGGGCTCAGGCTCCCTCCAGTACTAGCCATGTGGCCTTAGGCAGGCCACTTCCCCCTCAAGAACCTTGTCTATCAAAGAAGGATGATGGTGATTGTAGCCACATCCTAGGGCTGTTGTAGTGATTCTGTCAGGTAGTACAGGTCAATGGCTTTATTTAGCTATAGTGAGGACTCAGGGTTAATTGGAAGGGAGTGCTTACTCCGGAAGAGGAGAAGCAGAGGCAGTATAGACCCCACTCCAGTCCTTGCTGTTAAGAGCACTGCCTCAGGTATGGTGACAAGAGCCAGACTTGATTCCACCTTATCTGCTTTGGGCCGCTGGTCAAGCATCTCTAAGCCTCAGAGAATGTAGCTGGGAATAGCTCATTCCCAGGCAGGGTGATGAGAGACCTAAAAGGTTCATGCCAAGATTCTGTGTGTGTGCAGGGAATAAACCAGGTCCTAGTGAATGGCTGATACAATGATCACCAGTTTTATTTTGGGCTCCCCAAAAGCAGACCTTGAGACAAAGACAAGAGTTGGAGTAGTCTATTTGGAAGACCCCAGGAAGTCCAATGGGTGTGGGCAGTGAACTAGAGAAGAGAAGACAGCATGGACCTGGTGAGGAGCAAGTCAGTCACCACCATAGTGACCAGAGCCTCACCCCTGGGAAACTCCCAGCACCATGCAGAGTGTGCGTCAGCCAGTTCTACCCATGACTCTAAACATAACCACCTTGTTGCAGCATCAACTTAACAGATTCATCACATCCTGCTGGAATAGATCAGGACAGCACTGCTGGCCCTCGAATGCCCTAGTAAGCCAACACCCTAAAGTCCAGGTAGGCACCTAAGCATCCTGGACAGATCCAACCTGTGTGGGAGGACTGGCCTTGGCACAGGGAGTTCTGATGCCAGTAACCAGAATGCTAGGCAATCAAAGAACCATGGAGAGACCACAGTCTTTGGACTCTGTAGATCTCATCCTCACAGGAAACAACATCACCTTAGAGAGCATCCTCTTGGCTATGATGTGCTCCTCCCCTCTGCTCCTGCTGCACTGCCCTTTATGACCAGCTCAAGACTTCCAACAACACTATGCTTTCATGGTCCACACCTAAGCACAGTCTACCCCTTCAACAGAACCCTCTCACCTCCCAACCTCCTTTCCCGACTGAAGCCCGGGTCCTGGGCTTTGGTAGCAAATAACCATAGGAGAAGTGGTAGACAGCCCACAGCTGGGGAAGTCTTCACTCTCCATCACCACCGCCATGGTGATGGCCTGATGGTCTGAGGCACAGGAACAGCCTGGAAAATGGAATCCATGATGTTTCTGATGAGATTCAAGGGCTCAGAACCCACTCAGTCCCCAGACCTGCATTTCTTCTTTTGAAGGATCCTGGGAGGCTGTTAGGAGAGGGGGCACCAGCATACCAGGATGGTCAGTATGGTACTGCAAATGAGGGCAGCTCAGAAGAGTCCCAGCAACGTAAGCAGCAAGGTCAGAGTCAGCTGCAAACCTGAGACAAGGAAAGGAGAATACTGATGGGTATAGGACCAAGGGGAGGAGCAAGGAGGGGAATCAGGGTGTCTAAGAGCACGAAGAAGGCAGGAGAAGAAACAAAGCAAACCAGGGCTGGGGATTTAGCTCAGTGGTTCTGCCACCTGCCTTGCAAGTGCAAGGTCCAGAGTTCAATACCCAGTACCAAAAAAACCCAGAAAGGGTTCTTTAAGAAACAAAGCAAACTAAAAACACAGGTGTCACACTGGGCCACAGGGAGTCAGGCAGTGACCAGTAGTGCCAATACACTTTGCTTTTATCCCTGGAAAATTCCAATAAATGTTATCATATTAGCATGCAAAGTTCTGCATTGCTTTCACAAAACTTAAAACAGCTACACAATATCCCAAACTTATGTACGTAGAACAGAACATCCTCATTCATATTTAAGGGTGCACAGGCGCTGCTGGTGAGGATAGATCAGTTTATTTAACCAATCCTACTGATGGGTCCTTAAGCCATTTCTAAACTTTTGTTTTATTAAAAAAGGAGCCTTATCCCTATGCCATTTTGTATATGTACAGATACATCATAGAATAAATGTCCAGAAATTGAACCCAATAATAATAAATTCCATAGCAGTAAGAATGTTCTTAGCACTCTGTAATCCCCTAGCACAGTGCCTGGTACATAGTAGATGCACAGTAAATATTTGTCACATAAATGGATTTGGCCCATAGATCAGTCAGTGGCCCAACTCCTCTCTTTTATCTGGTTCATGTGAGCATTCCCAGGAGGGAAAATTTATTGACAAGTCCCCAAAAGCCAAGTAGAAACATGAAGTAACTCAGACTGTTGCAACACACTGGCCAGTTTTTGCAGTGTTGCCGGATTGGGGTCAAAATGAAAAATCCCTGATTGTAGGGAGAAGACACACTTCCTATCCAGAAGAATTCTAAACAATATCCTGTGGAGTAGCTGGGAAGCATGACTCCCTACCTCTTGGGTGTGGGCTGTGCTGAGTGATTTGCTTCCGAACAGTAGAGTAATGGAAGGAGGCAGGGAGTGAATTACACAAAGAAACCTGACAAACACTCCATCAGCCAGGTGACCAAGGCTCACATTTTCGGCAATAAGTCATTGAACGTATGTGTCTTAGTGCATGCTACTATGACAAATTACCATAGACTGGGTGGATCAAACAACAGACATTTATTTTTCTCAGTCTTGGAGGCTTTCTAGATCTAAGATCAAGATGCCAGCATGGTCAGGGTTGGGGGAGGGCCCTCTTCCAGGATACAGGCTGTTGATTTCCCACAGAAGACTCAAATGGAGGAGAGTAGAAACAGGGAACCCCCTCTCTCACATTCCTTCTTATAAGGGCACTAATACTATAGCAAGGGCTCTACCCTCATAACCTGATCACTTTCCACAGGTCTCATCTCCTAACATCATCATGTTGGGGATTAGGTTTCAATGCATGATATTTTTGGGGTTTTTTGGTTTGGGGGTTTTTTGGTACCAGGGATTGAACTTAGGAAATCCCTGGTCCTTAACACATGATATTTTGGGGAGAGAAACATCTGATCCTTTAATAGTATGTCTCTGTCTCCTTGCTATGCTGAGATGACAGACAGTTTGGGGTCTTCTTTCCCCAAGCCCATAGAGAAAAACACCAGATAAACCCAAATGAAGTGGAGTTCTACAGAAACACCTGTCCAGCTCTCCTCAAAACTGTCAAGGTCGGGTGGAGGGGGTGAAGGGAGGGCTAGGAATGGGGAAAAAATAAGAACCAAGATGCATCATGTAAAGGTACAATTCCCAATGAGAAATGTAATTGTGTTATATACCTAAAATGTACCAATAAAAGAATTTAACAACAACAAAAAAGATACCGAG
>NW_004624842.1:1277353-1297826 GCF_000247695.1 Heterocephalus glaber | reverse complement strand
CCAAGATACGTCATGTAAAGGTACAAGATCCCAATGATGAATGTAACTGTATTTTATACCTAAAATGTACCAATAAACTTAATGGAAAAAAATAAAATTTGGAAAAGGGCTGGGGATTTAGCTCAGTGGTTCAACTGCCTGCCCTGCAAGTGCAAGGACCCAAGTTAGATCCCCGGTATCAAAAAAAAAAAAAAATTTGGAAAAATTTTTCCACCCCATAGCAGCATATGAGACAGTTGGGGTTACTTTCAATTCAGGAATCAACAGAATCAACTCCAAGCACCCTTCGAAACACTCTTTATCCCAGCTGCAGGGGGAAGTCTGGGTTTCTGCCTGAGTGCTTCCTGCCTGAATGGGAACAGAGCTCTCTCACTTGTCTGCTGTGTTCCTGGGCAGTGACGCTCCTCAGTAGTTAATGTGAACTATCAGGATGCTGTGACTGGAGAATTAAAATTCTCCTGCAGACAGTGTGAAAAATAAGAACCAAGAGAGACTATGTAAAGGTGTAAATTTCCAATGATGAATGTCATTATATTGTATACCTAAATGGACCAATGATTAGAATGAATAATCGATAATGCAAAATAGGAAGAAAAGGTCCCAAGGGGTAGGGGTAGTGGGAGGGGCAGGGAAAGGAAAGAAGAGGAAGGAAAAATGATGAGAAATGGAAAAAATGGAAATAAAGTCTTTGTAAATAGGGAAGGGTGGAGTGGGTGAAGGGAGGGCTACGAATGGGGAAAAAATAAGAACCAAGATGCATCATGTAAAGGTACAATTCCCAATGAGAAATGTAAATGTGTTGTATACCTACAATGTACCAATAAAAGAATTTTTTAAAAATAAAATTCCCCTTCAGAGAAATATCCACAACTCAGATTCCTCACACAATAAAAATAACACCAGAGCTGGTCCCCAGAGCCCTTCCGTGCTCCTGGCTTCTCCCGACTTCTCTCTGCTCCTGATGCAGGGGTGTGAAGGCCGCCTCTGCTGCCTGGGCCTGGACCTGGACCCTCTTCTCTTTCTCTGCCACCCTCCCAAGGGGTGTCTGCCTCCAGGGCTTTGAAGGCGGTCCCTGGTTTCAATACATTTCCAGTCCAGCCTGAGAAAAGAGGTTCTGAGGTGTCAACCTGTGCCCAGGATGCAGACTTGACATCCCTCAGGCTAATGGATTTGGGGGCTGCACTGGCTGGTGTGCTGGGGGAAAGGTAAAGGCATCCCGAGGATTCTCCTGAAGCCTGGACCATAAATTCCCTGCAGCACATCCACCTGGGCCGGTCCTCCCCACCCACAGAGGAATGCTGGGAGTAAAACACAGCAGAACAGATGGCTGCTTTATGGGCCAGAAAAAAATTATTTCCCACCTGGGGCCACTAAAGAATCCAAGCCTCAGTTCTCTGCTTTTCCTTGGAGAAGGTTTTCCTCCCGCCTCAAGTGATCTCATGGGGCCATTAGCTTTGACACAGCAGCAGAAATCCCAGGGACAGCTGGGCTGTTCCAAAAGAATACTCTCCCCTGCTACCACCTCATCCTGGGGAGCGGGGTAGGTCCAGAGCCATCACCTGAATCCCCCAGACCCAGTGAAGCCCAGCTTTCTTCCAGTCCAATCCCAACACCGCCAGCTAGCTTTCTAGGACCTGCAGCTCAGTAGAGTCATTATCTGAGACCCATCCCTGCTCAGTGTCCTTTTATGAGTCAGTGTACAATGGCTGGAATAAAAAGCTCAGACAAAATGAAAGTGTTGGCAAGAATATGGAGTAAGAGGGCATGGTGGCACATATCTGTAATCCCAGCACTCCGGGAGGCTGAGGCAGGAGGATCATAAATTCAAGCCCAGCCTGGGCACCTTAGCAACTTAGTGAGGCCCTATCTCAAAATTTAAAAATAAAAGGGGCAGGGAATATAGCTACTGCAAAGGTCTGAGTTCAATCCTTAGTACAGCCAAAAAGAAAAAGAAGACAGAAAGAAAATAGTAAAGGCAAAGTTGCCCACTGCTAGTGGTACTGCGGCTTCAGTGGCTTTGGGGTCCTCTAACAAATTACCATAGACCAGGTGTATTTCTCTCAGTTCAAGAGGCTGGGGAGTCCAAGATCCAAGTCCAGGAAGACCCAGAGTCTGGTGAGGGCCTATTTCCTGGTCTACAGATGGCCAACTTACTGTAGTATCCTCACATGGCAGAGAGCAGAGAGGTGGAACCCAGTTGTCTTGTGTCAGTTCTTCTAAGGCCACTAATCCCATCACAAGGACTCCACCCTCATGATCTAATTAGCTGTTAAAGGCCCCATCTCCAAATGCCATCACACTGGATGTCAAGGTTTCAACATGTGAATATGGTGAGGGTGGTGGTGTTGGGGCAAACATTTAGTCTACAGCAAAGCACTGGGTAAACTGGCGCAGCCATGGGAAGGCTATCTGGAAGTATCTGCTAACGCTGAACAGGCATGTGCCCATGACCTAGCAATTTCACTCCTAGTAGAGAACACAAAAGAAACAACTACATACTTTAACAAAGAACACATGCTGGTATGTTCATAAAGCACTTTTCACAAGCCCCACACTGGAAATAACCCAAGCACCATCACCTTGGTAATATCTACCCAATGGGATATTAAACAGCAGTAAGCATTGATGAACTACACTGTGCAATGACTCTCATAGACAGAAGGCTGGGTGAGAGGAGCTTGGCATGGAAGGGTCACTGCTGTGTGATCCCATTGGTACTGTCTTAGTCACTTTCTTGTCACTGCGACACAATACTCAACATCCACAACTTAAAGGAGGAAAGGTTTATTTTGCCTCACATTTTTAGTTCTTCATTGGCCAGCTGCAAGGTGGGAAGGCATGGTGGGAGGATCTGGTGGAGGACAGCTGGTGGCCAGGAGTGCAGAGAGGTAAACGTTTCCAAGTCCTGCCCCCAGTGATCCTCCTCCCCATGAGGCTGCAGCTCTTAAAAGCAAGTCAGCTAAAGCACTCACATGGCCCAGTCTGCTTCCAAAATCCCTAAGAGCACATGAGGTACATGGGGGACATTCTCAATATAAACCGGAACAGGTACAAAATTCAAAAACACACAAAACGTATTTGTGAAAGCCAAAATCAGGAGAGCAGTCAGGCTTGGGGTTGAGCAGAATAGTAATGGGAAAGGATGCACAGGGCTCCTGGGATTGCAGCAATGTTCTGCCTTGAATCCGTGTGCTACTTACAGAATGAGCTCACTTTGGGAACATCTGCCTGTCTGTATACTCTTCTACATTTATGTCATATGTCTTAAAAGCATTTGAGGGCCAGGGACCTAGCTCAGTGGTTCTGCCGCCTGCCTCACAAACGCAAGATCCCCAGTTTGATCCCCGGTACCAAAAAAACCAACAAAAAAGCATTTGAGGAAAAATACACCTGTATTTGAGACTCCTTATAGTTGCTGTGATGACTTAGGCTCTCAGCAAACAAAATTTTTAGAGTTATTCATCCAAATATATCAAGATATAAACCTTGTATATGTTACTCATTATGGCATTGCTCATGATACCAAAATAATAACAAGACACAACAAAACTATTGACATACTTTAATACACTAAAGTCAACTTGGGTGGGCCTTCATAGGTATGAAAGGAAAACTGTGCATCCACAGAAAAGAGTGAAGCGCATTTGTGTGTACAGACATGGAAAGATGTCAAGCTACTGTTAGGCAGAAACAGTAAACTCTAGAACAGCAGGAATAGTATTGTACAGACACATATATGAATGCTTAAATATGTACAAGAAACTTCTAGCTTACTCAAGATACTGGAAGCCAAGATTGCTACTGGAGAATGGAACCAATGGGTTGGTAAAGAAATTTTTACTTTCTTTGTGGTACCATTGTGTTATTTGAATTTTTTTACCCCAGTAAATATTAATAAAAAGTTGACATGTTAATTTCCTACTGCTGCTGTAACATACAACCACAAACTTGTAACTTAAAACATGAATTTGTATGTGTATGTGTATGTATGCATGCATGCATGGTACTGGAGATTGAACCCAGGGGCTTTGCACTGAGCTCCATAACCTATTTTTTGAGACAGGGTCTCACTAAGTTGCCTAGGATGGTCTCAATCTCTTGCCTCAGCCTCCCAAGATGCAAATTTATTATCATCTGGTTCTGGAAGCTCTAGGGGGTAGAGAATTGTTCCTGTGCTTTTTCCAGCTTCCAGAGGTAGCCTGTATTCATTGGCTTGTGGCCACCTCCTCTGTCTTCAAAGCCAGGAGCACAGGATCTTCTCTCTTCTCTTCCATCCTCTCTCTTTCACTCTGATCCTCCTGTTTCCTTCTTGTCCCCTGTCTGTCAGATGGATGTCAATACCCAAGGCGACTTGGGATGACTGTATTGAAGATAGCAAAGCCTCCAGCAGTCTGGGTCTGTGAATTTGTGGGGAACAGAGCTCCACCCATTCCCAGTTATCATTTGAACTTTATAAGAGAAGAAATACATTTTTTGTCATATTTAATTACTGAGATATGGGGATAATTTTTTTCTGAGAGGTAAGTGTTAGTTTAATTGATATAGAAGCTACCAATAGCAAACTACGAGACTCCAAAAGACTTAGAAGCAAGCATATTAAAGTATATAAATTGCTGGATCTATAGTAAATGCTCAATAAATGGGAGCTAGTATTATTACAAACACATCAGGTTTCTCCTCTACTTCCCTGCCAGACTCCTCCTCCTTTGTCCTATTAAGTTTACTCTTATTTTCCCTCAGCAAGAAAATAGGTTCCTATCTACACCATAAATAACCAAGTAATCGGTCCTTGTTCAGAATCCCACTGACACTTGTTATTAGCTCTATAGTTCATTTGGCAACCAATCATGTGGTATTGTGAATTGCTATTTAAATATTTTGTTATCTAACTTCTCCTGCATTTTATGTCTAACCTTCTTCAGTAGATTATAATTGCCTTGAGGACAGGAAACAGATATTATGTCTTTGTATCACCCACGGCTCATTGCAGGACTGAGTCGGGCACTTAATATGCATCTGGTGATTTGGAGTCTCTTGTCACTTAACCAAATGCTCCAATCTTTCCCCCAATAATAGGCTACCCAAGGGCCTTATCACATAGCTCCTCTATTTTATAGCTAGCTGTTAATTACCTCATATCCTTGCCTCTGCTTGTGCCACACATGCTCTGTTGCCCCTGCATTTCATCTTATTTCACTCCTGTTCAAATCACAGAGCCCCCCCAACCAAGGACATAGCACCCTCTGTTCACTCTTTCCAATAACACTGCCTAGGAGCACTGGGAAGTAGAAGAGCCATGAAGTCTTATGTCAGGAGGGTGAACAAGAGGGTCACAGGAAATGAGAGGACTTGAAGGGCCTACACTTTGGAGGGCAATCAAAGGATGCAAGGCCTGGCAGGCGGAGGTCACCTGTATCATAGTTAACATTTTGGTGAATTTCTCTGACAACGTCTCCTTTTGGGAGAGGCTGGGCAGGTCATGCAGAGAGCAAGGATACAATGGGGTGGTTCCGATGGGAGGAAAAGTCTATTTGAACTGCCACATTCTATAATTGGTAGTTAGTTACTCTGATAGGCTTGATACTGCCCTCCCAAAAAGATATGCTGAAGTCTTCAGAATGTGACTAGATTTGGAAATAGGGTCACAATAGAGGTATTAAGGATATAGTGAAGCCATAAAGACAGCCCTTAATCCAACATGACTGGTGTCCTTATATAAGGAGACATTTGTACACAGACACAGATTCACTGAGGGGTGGCGATGTGACATCACGATGGAGACAAGAACAGGATATAGGTGCAAGCCAAGAGATACCCGAGGCCCCCAGGTAGAGGGAAGGAGGGATTGTATCCAGGGCCTCAGGGAGTGTGACCCATGGACACCTTGGTTCCTGACTTCTGGCCCCCAGAACTCTGAGACAGTACACCACTGTTGTGTTGTTTTAAGCTACTTTGTAAAACAGCCCTAGAACACAGATCCACTGTCCCTCTCTAGCCTCCCTCTGTCTTTCCCATTAAGTAATCACACTATAGTGAGAGGTTTCAGCTGAGGTAAAGGTGCCAGAGGGCTTTCAGATAGCCCTGCAAGAGTCAGCTTCTTGCAGCGTTTCCAAAATAAACAGCTGCTCAACAGTATCCTGTTGAGAGCTTGGGAAACCATCAGAAGTACTGCCTGGGCAATGGCTCCCAGAATGCTATGCACTGATCTTGGGGAATGTTGCAGACTGCTTGCACCTCCCAGGCTAGCCCTGCCCGCCTGTGCAAGGCTCAGATACACTGAGGCAGAGAATCGCATGGTGGCTTAGTGCTCAATGGTCTGGACATTAGAACATTCTGTTTCCATTAGAACATTCAGTTTCCCCAATCTATGTGTGGCTGGGGAGAGGAGAAAATTCTCTGATTCCACAAATTGTTACTGAGTGTGCACTATATCCCAGGTACTTTGTGGGTGCTGATGCAGCCTTATATACTGGGAAAGATCAGTGAACAAAACTCCCCACCCTTGTAACGCTTGTACGGTGGTGGGAGGAGAGACAGACAGCAAATGTAAACAGAATTTAATTAGATGGCAGGTGAAGAGACAATAATGGCTATGGGAGAAAATAGAAGACAATCATAATCTAATCTTTGTTACTCAAATAGTTTCAGCCCTAGTCATGACGAATGTCTTCAGGATGCTGCTGTTCTCCTTTGGCCCTGGGTCCCACCACTTTCTGAGCACTTCCTTACTGCCCAGCACCATAATACAAGCCAGGCTTTCTCTAGTTACCCTAGCCAAGCCTTGGAATCAACCATTTCACTGAGGAACTGAAATTCTTTTTATTGAAAAATGGTATTTAGAAAGCAAGATCTGGGCACTACATGTCTAGGTATGCCCATTGTTTATGGGGTGTCATCCCCTCTGGGGCATCTGACAAGCCAGAGCTAAGAAATCACATGGATAGATTAGTAAGCATACACACGTCCCTATTTATGTCTATGTATCTCTTGCCATGTCTCCTGTTTCTCTGTCATTCTCTCTCTCTCTCTCTCTATATATATATATATATGTACATACATACATACACCTTGGGTTTGTACCAATGTTTTTTTATTCCAATCCAACACCATACAGGGCTCATTCTAGCTCTTATTTCTAACTTTTTTCCTGTCAAAGAGAAACCTGCCTCTCATTATCCATGATGTATTTATTTCATTGTTCAATTCAAGTATATGCAGATTTAGTAAGCAGTGCATGATATTGGTGTGCAATTCTTTTTGTCTGTAGCCTTCTACCATCCAGTCACAATGCTGTTTTCTACAGTTATTTAAGTGAGTTCTTTTATTCCACACCTTTCAGTGGGGTTAGCTTGCTAATTTGTAACACAGCTTTATTTGCTACCACTCAAATGCCCTGTTGGGTTTCTTCCATATATCCTGGTTGATTTTATTTATTGTTTATTGGGTATGTGAAACATTGCTATGACTCTACGAGTCAGGGCTGTACAAAGAGTTATACTCATTAGCACTTGGAATTACCAGTATTTTTAATTTTAACCATTCTAATAGGTGTGTAATGGTGTCTCATTATGGCTTTAATTTGCATTTCCCTAACAGCTAATGATGCTGAACATACTTTGCATGCTCATTTGCCATCCTAATATCTTCTTTGGTGAAGTAGCTGATTGAGACTTTAACACATCTTCTAACTAGATTGTTTATTATTTTAACATCAAATTTAGAGGACACACACACATACGAATACAAGTCTGCCAGTTACGTTGATTTGCAAATATTTTCTTCCAGTTTGTGACTTGTCTTTTCATTCTCTTAACAGTCTTTCACAGGTCAAAAGTTTTTAATTTTGATGACATCCAATTTATCAATTGCTTATCTTTTAAAAAGCTTATGATTTTGTTATAATGTCCAAACAATCTTCACGAAGCTCTCAGCCTTAAAGATTTTTTGCCTATGTTTTCCTCTAAACATTTTTATAGTTTTGTATTTTATGCTTAAATCTGTTATTTATTCTGTGGTCAAGTTTTATTTTTTGGCCTAGATGTGTCCAATTGTGCCAATACTATTTGTTGAAAGGATAGCCTTTCTCTTTTGTATCTTTGTCAAGAATCAATTGATCATTTCATGTGGCTCTATTTCTGGACTCTGTTCTCTTCTTTTAATCTATGTGTCTCTCCCCATGCCAATGCCACTGTCTTAATTACTGTAACTATTATACTACCTCTGAAAATTAGGGGTTATGGTTCATTTTCAGAATTGTTTTAACTACTCTAGCTCCTTTGCCTTTATCAGCTTGTCTGTATTTACAAAAATTTGGGTGCAATTTTGACAGGAATCATGTTGACTCTATGAATAAATTTAGGGGAGAACTGCCATCCTTGTTATGTTGAATCATGTGATCTGTGACTACAATCTATTTCTCTATTTATTTAGGTCTGTGGTTTCATAGCACTTCACAGTTTTCAGCAAATAGATCCTATATATGTTTTGTTAGATTTATACCTAAGTCTTGCAATTTGGGGGCTATTATAAGTGGTGTTGTGTTATTAATATTAGTTTCTAATTGCTAGTTCATAGAAATATGACTGATTTTTTATTTGACTTCCTGCAATGATACTAGAATTGGCTATTTTAAAACTATGTATATTACTGGATTCTATTTGCTAATCTTTTATAGAGAAGCTTTGCTTTAAAAATCCATATGTAAAATTAATCTGTGAATTTCTTTTGCTGCCTCATGAGGCTTTGATGCTAGTGCTTTCAAATAAATAAATAACTGGACTGTTTCACTTTTTTAACTGTGTTGGGAATTGAACCCAGGGCTTTTTGCAATCTTAGGCAAGCACTCTATCACTGAGCTACATTGCCCAGTCCTCCCTTGTTTCTTTATGCTCTTGAAAAGTTTAATGAACTTGGGAAATACTTTACAGTATTGAAAGAATCTATGAAGTCCTCTTGGATGAATCCCTCAGCTAACTCCAACAGTTTCTAGCTAATTCAGAGTTATTAATCTGTTTCAGTTTTCCATTTCTTCTTGAGTTAACTTTGTTAAATTTGTATTTTTCAAACTTATTTTGGTTAAACACCCTACTTTTCAAGGAACTTAACATTGAATTGTGTTAAATAGGCTTTTATACTTCTTTTTCTTCCTTTTGTCTTTATGCTATACAATTGCAACAATTAGAGAGAACAAAGGAGATCTGTACATGCTAAAAACAATCTACAAGACAATGTAAAAAATAGCAAGTTCCAGAAAAATAGCAAATCCTTTCTTTTCTGTTGGAACTAGATTCTCATTTTATATATGAATTAGATGCAAAAAAAAGTCTGCAAAGATCCCCATTAATATCTACTGGACAGCGATAGCATTTCTTAGTCTTGAGCTTGGAGGATGCCTGCTGTGGACCTTGTGCCCCAGCTTCTCCCCAGTGCACCTCACCCTACAGATGTGACAAGGGGACATGGCCCTCTACAGCCTGATCTCTCCTCCCAGCTTCATGGTCCAGGGACTCCGAATTCCTTCCAGGGCCTGTGAGGGCCTCAGTCCAAGAGTGTCCCTGGAGGGCAAAGTACACCACTGTTGAGACGACTGGCAGGCCCAGTCAGTGGCCAAGGGCAGCTGCAGGAGAAGGGTGTGGAGGACCTCGGACCTATGGGCTGGAATCTCCCTCCACCTGTGCACGAAGCCAGGCATGGGAAGGGTAGTGAGCCTCACGGCACATTCCAGAAAGGAACTCTGGAGAGTCCAGGAAATCTAAATCTAAATCTGCCTTTTGAGGTCATGAGGAAAACATGTTTGCCCAAATAGGAGGATAGGACATTTTCACTCACGTGTTTGTTAGCTGCATTTGCAAACAATGTGTAGACCTTAATTAAGATGGACCTAACCAGCCTTGGTGTTTCTCTCACCCTGGCCTCTCATGTCACCCTAGGCCTGGTGAGTCATGTGACCTCTGGGGAGAGGGTAGGATTTGCAGGAAAACAAGGACACAGGCAAGAGAAGGTGTTATGGACAGAACCTTTCCCCTACCTAATCCAATCTAACTAATGTCCTTATAAGAAGAGGAAATCTGGACACAGAGACATCAGGGTGCTTTTGAAGAAAGGGGCGACCATGTGAGGAGACAAAAAGAGGATAACTATCTACATGTTAAGGAGAGAGTCTTCAGAAGAAACCAAACCTGTCCAGACTGTGAACTGGGACTTCTAATCTACATTAGTCTCAGAAAATAGATTTCTCTAGAAGGAAAGAAATGGAAACAAAGCTTTTGTACATAGGGAGGGGAGGGGGCTTGAGAGGGGGAATGGGATAAAAGAAAATAAAATTTATTTAAACAGTAGATTTCTCTTGCTTAAGGCACTAGTGTACAGTATCATGTTATGTCAGCCCCAGTAACTAATGCAGAAGACTTAACATTATACTCTAGTTTTTCTTTGTATTTGACTTTTGTTCCTAACGTATATGTATCCATGCGTTATGTATGTAATTAAAAATACATATTAAAATGTCCTCTTATCATACTTAGTTTTTCATTCTCATCTTTAATTGTGCTTTCCCTGTGTGTTTTTCTTGATTAACCTAGCTAGTGGCTTGTCTATCCTACTATGAATTTTTTTCTTCTCCATAATGAATCAGCTGTTCAATTTATCAATTCTATCTTTGTTTTCTTTTCTGATTCATTTCTTTCTGCTTGGCTTCATCTTGTCCTTTTCCTAGATTTATTTTGGTCCTCATTTTATATCTTCCTGAGCTGAGTGCTTGATTCCATTTATCTTTGTTTTTCTTTTTCAGAAATTTAAGTGTTTAAGCTTACATTTTTCTTTCAGTGTGGTCTTTGGTATATCTCATCACTTTTGATACATAGTTTTGTGTTTTGTTTTGTTTTCAGTAGGTGTTGAACTTCATGATTTTGACTTCCTTTTGTTCTCAAATGGAATTGAATGGGGGTTTCAAAAGTTCCCTGTGGTTTGGTTTTGGTCTTATTTATATTTTTATTTTAATTTCTGGCTTATCACTTGGTAGTTAGAGAAGTCTCTTCAGTTTCAGTTATGAGAAAAGTGCTGATTTCTTTCTTAGCCATGGTCACTTTTTATAAATGCTTTCTGGGTGTCTCAGTAGGAGGCCTGTCCTCTTGCAGGATGCCCAGTGCAGCACGATCTCTGCAGTTGACCCAACTGGTTATTTGATGCTGATCCTCCACATCACTTTGGGACCTGTGGCTCATGCTCAACCCTTGGGCTACCCCTTATGTGAGGTGATTCAGTTTATCTCTATTCAGCTGACCTGGTGATACAAAGGTGATGTTGGGTAATCATTCCTATCTCTCCTGTCCCCACCTTGCCCTCTGTTGTTGGTTTGGGTTAGAAGCATAACAAGGTTATTTGGGCCTCCCAACAGCCAGGTCCCCAATACAATGGGGCCTGAAGACTGGTCCAGGAGAGGCTGTCGCTAACTCACCTAGTGTAACTGTGCCCTGAGTCTTCATGTTTCCAGGTAAAGATGTTGGCCAGACTATTCTGGACGCCGTCATTGACTTTTTTTTAAGCAAAACATTTATTGGTACATTTTAGATGTACATAATGATAATATTCATCATAGGGAATTTATACCTGTGCATGATGTATCTTCCTTTTTCCCCATTCCCCCATTCCCTGCCACCCCTCGTCCCCTCTTTATTTACAAAGGGATTGTTTCCATTTTTCTTTCTGTTATTTTTATTCCTTATCCCTTTTTTCCTTTCCCCCTGCCCCTCCCTTGTTCCCCTTCTCATTTGTATATTTTCTTCCCATTTCCCAATATCTGTTATATATTTCAGGCCATATTTCCACTTTCGGTTTCTCACACCAGAGAAATAATTCAGTATTTAAACATGTGTGTCCAATTTATTTCACTTAAGAGTATGGTATCAAGGTGCATCCATTTAACTAGAAATGTTTCAAGCTTACCCTTCTTTATGGCGGAGTAGTACTCCATTGTATTAAAAAAAAAACCCACATCTTCTTTATCCACTCATCAGTTGATGGGCATTTGGGTTATTTCCAAGATTTAGCTATTACAAACTGTGCCACTATAAACATTGCTGGAGTATGATGCTTTTAATACTTTTGGAAAGATACAAACAAGGGGAATAGCTGGGTCAAATGGAACCTCTAGTTTTACTTTCTTGAGGAACTTCCACACTGATTTTCACAGTGGTTAGAACAGTCTACACTCCCACCAACAGTGGAGAAGGGTTCCTTTTTTCCCACAGCCCCATCAGCATGTTATTTTCTGACTTCTTGAAAATAGACATTCTTTCTGGAGTGAGATGGAATTTTAGTGTTGTTTTAATTTTCGTCTCTCAAATGACCAGTGATGTTGAACATTTTTTCACCTATCTATTGGCTGTTTCTACTTCTTCATCTGAGAAGTGTCCATTCATTTCAGATGCCCATTTTTGGACTGGACTTTAAATTTGGGGGGTCTGATTTTTTTTTAGTTCTTTATATATTCTATATATTAATCCTTTGTCTGAGGAACAGCTGGAAAATTGTTTTCCCACATTGTGGGTTGTCTCTTCACTCTGTTGGTGAATTCTTTTGCTGTGTAGAAGGTTTGGGTTTTTTTGAGATTATAGTCAATTTTTATTTGGTGTGGGGGGGTGTACATGTGTGTATGCTTCATTCAAAGAATGTTTATTTCTTTTACATTCAGAAAAAAATATATTCAGAGAATCGTAGAAAAATATAAATTAAAAAATCTTTGAAATATCCAACCCCTATTTAACAATCAGACTTCAAGTAGTAGACTTCAGTTTTGCTAAACTGTACAAACACGAAAGGATAAAAGTTGGTATAAAAATTTAAACAGTGATAAAAAGCAAAAAATGTTTACAATTGGCCACCCTTTACATTTTGAAGAGTGAACTAATATTCTTTAAACAACACTATGCCTAAACATTTTTCAAAGGTATCTAGTTTTCTGAAATATTGCAGGTAAATTGTACTTTCAGTTGCAAGCTAGAATGCACATATTAACCGGAAAGCAGTGTATTGTAACTGAACCAGAATGACCTGGGTTAAATTCTTAGTTTGGCCATTCGATGTTGATGTAACAATCTTAATCTCATTTCAGCAAAAAGTAAAACATACATATCTAAGTGAACCAGCAAACAGAATATTTAAGAGTCCAGGTACACAACAGAAATTACAATTTAATATTTAGCAAGGTACACGTCCACTGTATTTACATTTTACTCATTCTCTTCTGATATCCCACAAGCTTTCCCTTGGGTCAATATAGACAAACAGAATGATTTCTGATTTCCCCTACTAGGAAAAACAATTGTCCTTTTTTTTTTTTTTTTTTTTTTGGTACCGGGAATCGAACTCGGGTCCTTGCACTTGCGCAGCAAGTGGCAAAACCACTGAGCTAAATCCCCGGCACAATTGTCCTTTTTTAAACTGTAATTTAGCATTAAGCAGGAACCCCCATGTATTTCTTCATACCATTAATGTTGAGAATATTGCCCAATATTTTAGGCAATATCATCTTTGTGAAAAGATTTCTCCCACTTTAAAAATATTTCCCAGGCATGGCTGTGGATGCCTATAACCTCAGCTACTCAAGAGACTGAAGCTGGAGGATTACCAGTTCGGGTCAGCCTGGGCAACTTAGCAAGGCTGTCTCAAAAGAGCTGAGTATATGGCTCAATACTCCCTGGGTTCAATCCCAACTTTCCACTCCCCCCTCAAACAAGAGGGAGAAATACTTACAATGTTTAAGAAATGAGGTTATCTTGGATGCAAAGAAATTGTGTATTAATAGATGGTTTCTTCTTAACTGCGACCTCCTCTCTAGGAAGCTGTAGCAAGGCAAGCTATATAACCTTTCAGCGGTGAACACACATTCTTGGTGTCATTTTTCTTTTTTACTCTTATCAATTCATTGTAGTGTTTTTACTTTTCAAAACAGAGATAATACCACCTCTCATTTAAAGCAGTTTGAAAATTAAATGTCAAATTGTACAGTATACTGCTGGGACAGTACTGGGGGCTCAAAAATACTAATTTTACATGAGAGGCTCTAGATGTTTAAATATAGTTTGATGTATGCTTGCTTTCACAGTTTCCTAATAAAACTGAACATGGCCCAGATTCCCTTTGAAATAATTAAAATGACCAAAAATAAATGACTAAATATCAAAACTAAAGTGAAAAATGAAATTATCTCCAATAGCCAAGGAGAAAACAAACTAGATTTAACCTGTGATTAATTTGAGGGGTTGTCTGAATTGATGTGTGATGTAACACAGCTTACTAATTTGTTTTTTCATCCAAAAATGTCATCAAACAAATATATTTTCTATTTACAGATGACTTAAACCAAAGTATTCTATATCTTTTCAATATATAAATAATTTGCAACAAAATTAATTTTTAAAAATTTAAAGTAAATCCTAAAAATAAGACCTGGAAATATGTCCAGGCTGTTAAAAAATTCAACAATGAAAGCATAAAAGTTAAATAAAAGTCACCAACAATTAGAATTTGGTGCACAGAAGCAGTAAAAGCAGGTTATAGAAAGACAGCACTATGCTCTCTTGAGTGGCTACAGGAAGGTGGAAAATGCCCTTGGAGTTGTGTTGTTGACTATAGTTCTTAATTTGTTTCCAAGCCCTTGAAAACCTACCCATATACAGGAAAATCGCACAGTTCATCAGTGCAAAAATTTTATTTCTCCGTTTTCCCTCCTCCCCACCACTTTACAAGTTCTGAAATTGTATGTAATCCGCAGTATTCCTTTTCCCTTTATTACCTGTAACCAGTCATGTAAAATATAAGAAAAAAAGACCACTAAACTAATCTCAGTCTCTCTCCCCATTGCTACAGCAAATTTAGGATAAATCTACAGCACTCACTTACTTTAGCTGGTTCTGATACTGAGGCATACTTTTTTGTTTGTGAATCGACACCTAAAGATTTGGCTAACTGTACATCATTTGAATCATCACTGATCAGTTTCCCAAGAGCCACAAGAAGTCTAAAAGTGGCTTCCAGGTCTTGTACAACTTCCAAGATAGTGCTAATTACTGACAAGCATTGAGCTTTTCCTTCAATGTTATGGTCTTTATGAAAACAAATGGAATAGTTCAAGGTCAGTGTAGCCAGACCAATATGAATGTTCTTATTGTTCCCTGATTTCAGTTCTACTGCATGGGAAATTAATGATTCCCTCTGGGACATCATGAGCTTTTGTCCTGCCTGGCCAACAAAGCAATTGCAAAAGTCCTGAGAGCAAGCAGCTGGTTTGCTGGCTTTCCTTTAGGATTTAGAAGACTGATAAGATGACTGCTGAAGTGAGCCCCTTCCTTTTCATTGCAGAAATTCTCATTCACACTGGGATGCTTAATTGACAATCGAAGAATGTCAAGTGCAGGAAACACAATGTCTTCAGGCCAGTTAATAGCTTTCCACAATATCTGCAGTTGCTGGGTGGCGAAGCCCAACCGACCTCCAAGGCTGCTTGACAAAGTTCCAGCTTGGGGAAAAGAAGGGTGGAACACATCGTACCCTCATGTTTTATTTTTTTCATGCCATAATGTTTAAAATTGTTACTCTGGTCACAGGAGTCATCGTGTTTGTGACTAACAACAAACTCACCATGAGGCAAATTGGCAATGATGTATTGAAATGTGATCTGGCTCAAAAGTCCCAAATTCCAGTTTCTCTTAGTTCTATTGCCACATCAAACCTTTCCTGAAACTCCCTCTGTTTTCCCACTACTATAACTCCCCCCTCTTATTGCTGACCTTCTTATTACTAAAGGGGTCCTATGAAGAGGTCGATAGGACAGACTTTAGATGTAGGAAATAGTGGGAAATAAGAAATAGAGAGAAAGATGGGACAGGTAAATGCATTATGGAGACAAGTTATTCAGTATTTCTCACAGTGCTGAAAATATCTCCTGCTCATGAACTATGAGCCCAAATGACACTTACGTAAGATAAATAGAGGTATAGGAAAGTAGAGAGTTAATAGCAAACTATATTAACTGTTGTGCAGTTTCTCAAGGGCTAGCTGGGGACCACAAGTTTGACATTTAATTAATTAAATCTTGCTTGTACCCCCGCTGCTATGGAGATTCTAATTAAGTTACCCTCTGGAGATTTTGATTAAGTTACATTTTGTTCTACCTAGGTATGGGGAAATAAGGGGACAATTGTGATTTTTAAGAAATGTATTCATGATGTTCAATGATATGAATCAGCTTAGAAAAATATATTGTTTAGTAAAAATAACCTTACCTCACTAGATGTTGCTAAGACAACCTAAATTGTAAACATGTTCCGCCCAATGTCTCTTAGCTATTGCTTAAAGATATAAAAATAAATCAGACCCTGAGGCTTCTCAGAGGGAACCGGCACATTGTTTGCGAAGGTTCTTTTCTCACTCGCTGGCCCAAGACCTCTCCCCTTCCTACCCTGCATCGACTGCAGCTGGTCTGCGGCAGCTGGGCTGTGGGTTTTTCTGAAGAACTGTCACATATTAGATAAAGTATCTTTTCAAGAAGCACCAAGTCATCCTCAGTTAACTTCTCTTCAGGTGCAGTTCCATTAAGTTCCTTCAGTTTTCCTAATATTTGTGTAGGATTTGCTTGGTCAAAAGTGATAGCCTCTTTTTTAGGGAAATAAATATTCACTGTTTTAGATCCAGCTGACTGGTAGGCACTATTCCCTGTAAATGGATCAATTCCAGTCACAGCAGTGGCCATACTTGGAGAACCTGGCACATACCGACCACCACCTGTAACTGGATCTGAAAAGGTGGTGTTCCTAAGTCCCAACATTTGACCTTTTGTGTTATCAATAATAAACTTAGCTACTTGATCCAAAAACATGGGATTCAAATCATTCTTCTGCAAGAAGTTATATGCGGTCATTCATGGATCATCACTGATATTATATAGCAATTTATATGTTGGTCCACCTTCATTGACGTGAATTGAGAAAACATAATCAAATTCTTTCCCTTCATACAAAACTTTTCCAGATGTTTGCTGATTAGCACGAGATGAGTCAACAACATCACCAATTTTCATCCACCTTCCTTCATTAACACTCCACTGATAGGCTTCAACGTTTTCCCCATCTCTGAGATGAGTCTGTCCTTCCCTAGTACCGGGTTCATTCAGATGTTCCCTCCCAGGAAGCTGTTCAACATTAATGTCCCCTAAATCACCAGTTTTGGTATCAATGGTTGCCTTTTTCAAAAGCCTTGATTTCCTCAGCACTTGCTGTGCGATCCACTGATTCTGTAAATATTCTTATAATACCATCACTTGCACCAACCACAATATCACCATTGTCTAGCACACAGCAGCACCATATGGACTGAGCTGGAAGTGGAACTGTTTGAGCACACTCCCCATGTTTCCATATCCTCAGAGATCTGTCTTCTCCTGTTGTCACAAAATCTCTGCAATCTGGAAAAATAGATATGTTATAAATATAATTTGTATGTCCATAGTACACCTCAAGACACTCTCTAGTGATCTGCCACTTTCTAATACTAGCATCATTTGCATAGGAAAGAAATCCTGTTTCACTCAAAATTGCCAAACCTCTTACACAGTCTTCCTGTCCTGAAAAAGTTCTCTCATTTATTCCAGTCTTCCACAGTTTATTAGTCTTGTCTGCTGATCCAGTTAACATTAAGCCTTGTTCGGGTAAAATCTTTATTGCCCATACTGCAGCTATATGACACTGTAAGGTCATCATGCATTTGTCATTCAGCCAGACTTTAGCAGTGGTGTCCCATGAGCCGCTAAGTAATGTTCCAAATTTTCCAGATGAAAGACCACAAACTGTATCTTTGTGACCTTTTTAAAATATAAAGTGGCACCAGATTGTCCAGTGAGAAAATGCAAATATTGTGGTCATTTCCTCCAGTGGCAATTAGTCCATGAGGGTATACGTCACTTGAGGGTATGATGCATACACAAGATACAAAATTAGAGTGGCCACTCATACAGTGCATTTCTGTAAAACCCCTGTTAGGACTGTACGGGGCCCAGGGAGGGTGGTGCGGTCTCGGGACATGGACACAAAGGCCCCTGGCGGATAGAGGCAGCACGCGAGGTCCCGCACGTCCAGCTCGTGGCCCGTGAGCGAGCAGCTCAGCCGATACCTGGCGCCTGTACTCGCCATGGCCGGAATCGGTAGAGCTCCTGGGACCCCAGCACCGCAGGAAATCCGTCCCCAGGGCAGACTCGGCATACGCCAGGCTGCAGCACAAGAGGGGCCTGCAGGTGAGGGGTAACCGGAGACCGGAAGGGTTTGAGAGACGGTGCGGTGCGGAAGGGCGGCGAAGGAGGGGCGCTCCGAGCAGGCCGAATGACACAGGCAAAAGGTGGTTTTTTTGTTGTTGTTTTTTGGTTTTTTTGGTACCAGGGATTGAACTCGGGACCTTGCACTTGCGAGGCAGGTGGCGGAACCACTGAGCTAAATCTCTGGCCCCAAAAGGTTTTAATAAGATGAGATACAGTTGTTGATTGTGATAGTTCTTGTGTGATTGGGGCTTTGTTCATAAATTCTTTTCCTACACCAATGTCTTCAAGAGTTCTACCTATTCTTTCAGCAGATTTAGTGCTTCTGTTCTAGTATTTAGATCTTTGAACCATTTTATTTGAGTTTAGTGCACGGTGAAAGATATGGGTCTAGTTTTAATCTTCAACATGTGGAAAGCCACTTTTTCCAGCACCATTTATTAAAGAAGTTATCTTTCTTCTAGTGAAGGTATTTGGCTCCTTTGTCAAAGATAAGTTGGCTGACTGTGCTTGGAGTTACTTCTGCATCCTCTAATCTGTTCCCTTGATCCTCAGGTCTGTTTTTTTTGTTTGTTTGTTTGTTTTTTGCCAGTATCATGCTGTTTTTTAAATCACAGTAGCTTTGTAGTATAATTTCAGATCAGGGATTGTAATGGCCCTGCCTTACCTTTATTGCCCAGAATTGCCTTTGCTATTCTAGGTCTCATCTGGGTACAAATGAATTTTAGGATTGTTTTCTCTAATTTTGTGAGATATGCTATCGTTATTTTTATCAGGATTGCGTTAAATCTGTATAACAGTTTTAGAAGTATGGCCATTTTCCCTATATTGGTTCTTCCTGCCCAAGAACAAGAGATAACTTTCCAATTTCTGATATTCTTTTTGATCTCCTTTTTCAGAGTACTGTAGTTTTCCATGGAAAGGTCTTTTACTTCCTCTGTTAGATTGATTCCTAGGTATTTCTTTGTTTTTATGCTATTGTGAAAAGTGTTGTTTCTCTAATTTCTCTCTCAGTGAGGGTGTTATTTGTGTAAGAAATGTTATTGATTTTTGAGTGTTGGCTTTGTATCTAACTATGCTACTGAATTTAGTTACTAAATCTAGAAGTCTTTTGGTGGAATTTTTGTGGTCTTCTATGTACAGTATCATCCAAAAATAGTTATAATTTAACATCTTCCTTTCCTATCTTTATTCATTTTATTTTTTTCTCTTCTCTAATTGCTCTAGTTAATGTTTCTAGGACTATATTAAATAAGATTGATGACAGTGGATATCCTTGTCTTGTTCTTGATTTTAGAGTGAAAGCTTTCAGTTTTTGTGCATTTAATATGATGTTGGCTGTTGGTTTCTCATAGGTGGCTTTTATCAGATTGAGATAAAGAATATCGATTCCAATTTTCTGTAGGGTTTTTGTCATGAATGGATGTTGGACCTTGTCAAATGCTTTTTCTGCATCTATTGAGATGATCTAGTTTTTGTCCTTAGCTCTGTTAACATATTTTATTACATTTATTGATTTGCATATGTTGGACCATCCCTGCATTCCTGTGATGAATCCTGCTTACTTAGTCATGGTGTATAAACTTATTGATGATTTGCTGTATTCTGTTTGCCAGTATCTTACTGAGGTTTTTGCATCTATGTTCATTAGGGAAACTGGCCTGTAGTTCTCTCTTTTGGTTGGATCCTTCTCTGGTTTGGAATCAGGGTAATGCTTGCTTCTAGAAATGAATTTGAAAGTATTGCTTCCCTTTCAATTTCATTAAAGTTTGAGAAGTAGCTACATTAGGTATTTTCTAAATATCTTGTAGAATTCAGCAGTGAATCTGCAAGGGTCTAGGCTTTTATTTTTCAGGAGGTTTTTAATTATATCTTCAATTTTATTGACTGATAATGGTTTATTTAGATTTTTATATCTTCTTGATTCAACTTTGGTAATTCATATATATCCAGAAATCTGTCCATTTCTTCTGTGTTTTCCATCTTATTAGAATACAGATTCTAATCAAGAAGATCACACACCCTGACCAAATCGGATTTATGCCAGGGATGCAAGGATGGTTCAACATTCATAAATCAATAAATGTAATACACTATATTAACAGAGTCAAGAACAAAAACCATATGATCATCTCAATAGATGCAGAAAAGGCATTTGACAAAATCCAA
>NW_004624842.1:1257440-1275008 GCF_000247695.1 Heterocephalus glaber | reverse complement strand
TTTTTTTTTTTTTTTTGATGAGGTTGGCTAAGAGTTTGTCATTTTTGTTTAATCTTTCAAAGAACCAACTCTTTGATTCATGGATTCTTTGTTTTGGGGTTTTTTGGTACCAGGGATCGAACTCAGGACCTTGTCTTTGCATTGTTTTTCTAGTCTCCGTTGCATTAATTTTGCTGTGATCATTATAATTTCCATCCTCATAGAGCTTTGAGCTTGACTTGCTCTTCTTTTTCTAGAAGCTTGAGATTGAATGTTAGGTTGTTTATTTGAGCTCACTCTGTTTTTCTGATATAAGAATTCACCACTATAAATCTCCCTCATAGGACTGCTTTCAATGCATCCCATAAGTTCTAGTATGTTGTATTGGCATTATTGTTTAATTGTAGAAACTGTCTAATTTCTTCTTTAATTTTATCTGTGACCCATTAGTTATTCAGGAGGGTGTTATTTAATTTCCATGTGTTTATGAAATTCTTTTTTTTTTTTTTTTGGTACCAGGGATCAAACTTGGGACCTTGCACTTGCAAGGCAGGCAGCAGCACCACTGAGCTAAATCACTGGCCCTGTTTATGAAATTCTTTTGGTTTATTTCGCCATTGATTTCCAGTTTCATTGTACTATGGTCTGATAATATGCATGGGATAATTTCAGTACCTTTGCATTTACTTAAGCTTGTTTTATGAGCTAGTATGTGGTCTATTTTGGAGAATGTCCCATGAACAGCTGAGAAGAATGTGTATTCTTATGTTGTGGGGTGGAACACTCTGCAGATGTCTACTAAGTCCATTTGTTCAAAAATTTGGTTCAGTTCTGATATTTCTTTGTCTAGTTCATCTGACTAATTGTGATAGTAGGGTATTCAGGTCCCCCATTACAATTGTATTAGTGCTTATTTGACTTTTCATGTCCATTAATATTTGTTTTATAGAGTTGGTGCACTGGTATTTGGTGCATATATATTTGTGATTGTTATGTTTTCCTCTTGGACTGTTCCCTTTAAAAGGGTGTAGTTACCTTCTTTGCCTCTCTTATTCAGTCTTTGCTTGAAATCCACTTTGTCTGCAAATAGAATAACTACCCTTGATTTTTTTCTGGTTTCCTATCACATGGAATATTGTTTTCCATCCTTTGACTTTCAGTCTGTGAATTTATTTTTGAATTAAATGTGTTTCTCTTATGCAGTTCAATCTTACTTCTTGATCCATTCTGCTATTTGTTTCTTTTGATTGGTGAATTGAGACCATTTACATTGATAGTTATAACTGATACTTATTGACTTATCCCTGTCATGTTATTTTCCTGTTGTTGGTTTCTTTTTTCCCTCTGTTTAATCGCTTGCCTTGCTTGGTGGATTCATTCTGTTGGGGTTCATGGTATTAGAGTCCTCATTATCTCTTTCTAGAATGTCCTTCAAAACATTTTGGAGTGCTGGTTTGGTGGTCATGAATTTTTCAGGTGTTCTTTGTCATGGAAGTATCTTATTTCTCTATCAATTTTGAAAGATAATTTTGTGTGATACATCAATCTGGGTTGGAGTTTGTTTTCTTTTAGAGCCTAAAATACTTCACTCCAAGCTTTCCTTGACTTGAGGGTTTGTGTTGAGAAGTCTGCTGTGATTCTGATGGGATTTCCTTTATAGATGATTTGTTTCTTTTCTCTAACAGCTTTTAATATTCTTTTCTTGTGTTGAATTTCTGGTATCTTGACTATTACATGCCTTGGTGTAGATTTTTTTTATCATGGGTTATTGGAGTTCTATATGCCTCACTTAGTTTTTGCCAAATTATTTTTCTCTGCTTCAGAAGTTTTCTGCCATTACTTCTGTAAACAGGTTTTTATGCCATTTGCACTATCCCCTGCTTTTTCATTGACTCCGATCAATCTATTATTTTTCTTTGCATTGCCTAGCAACTGTTGGATTGATTTTTCATGGTCCCTTGCTATTTTTAAGAAATCTTTCTTTTCATGGTCACTAACTACAATCCTGTCTTCTATATTTGATATTCTGTCCTCAGCTTGGCTCATTCTGCTGTTCATACTTTCAATGGAATTTTTGATCTCCTGGATATGTTAGAATTTGTTTCATGGATTCCATTTCTTTCCTATGTTAGGCATTCATGGTTTCCCTCATTTTTCTAAGCTCCTCTATTTTTGTATCTATATGTGCTCTAGGGTTGCTAACCATGTCTTTCATTATGGTCACCATCTCTGTAGTTATCTGAGACACTATTTCTGCTCTGATTTTTTTCTAGAGCCTCATTCATCTGATTTGTTACTTCTCTTGTTAGTACTTCAGAGATTCCAGATAGGAGAGTTTCAAATTATTCCACCTCGTTGCCCTCTTGGTTTGCCTTTGGTGAGCTGGAAGCTTGGGGCTCCATCTTGCTTATGTGTCTTCTCATTTTCTGTTCTTTTTTGTTGTTGTTTAATTCCTGGGTTGACGCTTGTAAATTGCTTATGGAAAGCAGCTTTATTGCTAGTATTTAGAATCCTTAGGAAATGACTACTTCTCAGATATCTTCCAGGTGTGGCTGGCTTTTGGGTTTTGAGTCTGTTGCAAGATTCTACCTTTTCAATTTATTGGGGGTGAGAAGTGCTGCCTTTTTGGCCCAGCCCCTGGTTCTTTGGCACTGGCCTATAGTATTGTTTATGACCCTTAGGCAATCTCAGTCTTGGCACACCAGGAAGAACAACCAATTAGAACAAGTATGTCACCTTGGCTAAAGTAGTACAATTAGCAACAATGATGGCATCAAATATAGCCTAGATAATGACAAATGTGATAACTATTTATTTGCCACCTTTAACCATATGAACTAAATTTATGATTATATAACAAAATCTAAAACACACCAGAAAATTATATACATTAAATATGCCCTCAATTCAGCAATTTTACCCTCAGGGGAGAAAATTTAAAAGGGGTTATGAGGAAAAATAGAAAAATAAAAGAAGAGGAAGAGATTAGAAGCAAGGCTGCAGAACCAAAGAAGATTATGCAAACTTTGGAAAACTGGTGAAGAAGACAGGAGGGAAAGAGAGAAGTTAGAAATAAAAACAGGAACAGAACACAACAACAAAAATATCTAGAAATAATGTTCACATTTATATAAAAACAAGAACAATCAAGGAAAAAAGGAAAAAAAGAAGAAAATAAAAGTCCACTTCAAAGCATGTCTCTGCTCTCACTGTTAGACAAATTGGGCACATAGAGCCTACATCTATGTTGATTAATCCCATAAAGCCAGCTGTAATTTTATGGCAGGGTAGTGGACAATCCCAGCAAGCCCACACCTTTAGTTTTGAAGCTTAGGCTGGTTTCTGCCTGTGAGGCTGAAACATACTGTGTGCCTCCTGCCTGCTTGAACTTGGCTCTTTGACCTTCTCCTGACTTGAACTCAGTTCCACCTCACCCTGATAGAGCCAGCTCACAGCTGCTCTGAGTTCTGAGCTCAGTTGGGTTCTTTCCAAAATGGCTACCAGCCAATCATCCTCTCCTAGGGGACATCTGAATCCAAATAACTCACCAGCCCCGGGAGTCCACTTCAGCCACTGCTCTGTTCCACTAATGTGTTTCACCATGGAGGCCTCTGGGGTCACCAGTAGTCACTGTGTACTTGCAGATTCGAACAGCCCTTCCCATGCAGTGAGTCAGGACTCAGGGAGAAGGTGCCACCTCCTTCTCTTCATTGAAGTCTCTCTCTTCACTCTTCCCATGGGCTTCAATTCTAGCTTCAGATCCTTACTAGGTCCTGGGGACCCACTTCCTTTCTTCTTCTCTTCTTCCCAATGCTATATTCCAGTGTCGACACCAAATCTCAGTGAGGCTGTTTCCCTATTGTTCACCACTCTGCCATCTTCCTGGAAATCCTGTCATTGACTTTTAAGAAACCTGTGTGCCTTTGAGTTCGGGGGAGAGGTAAGGGCTGCTGAGGTCAAATTTAAATCTGTAGCAAATGTCTCTGTGTGTCTGGCAGATGCCTTAGTTGATTTCTTAATCTGCTGCATTTATTACAGATAGCATGTTCTTCGACATACTGTTATTTTATCACTGCTTGTTCACCTGAAAGGTGTGGGTAGAAAGATGAAAAGGGAGGGCTTTATGCTGTCATCCTTTCTTCTCAGCATCTCTATATGCCAATTACTTCTGTCTGATGCCATATTCTATGGAACCTGAGAGTTGGATCCTCACCAAATTGAGAGACTGTGCTGATGTTTGGAATAAAAATGAAAATTATGAACATTGTGGATCCCTGGGACACTTCACATGTTATTCAGAAAGTGGAGTTCAGCAGAAGCTGGTATGCCTGGTAAAGGGACAGACAAGGCAGGTGTGTTAAGGTGTGATTGACAGAGGACACAGTGGCTTCAAACCCTAAATGCCAAGGACAGAGAAATGCTCCCAATTATGTCTCACTCAGACAACTCAAGGTAAGAAGCAGGCTCTAGGGTTCAGTGATGTGCTTTTTATTCCCTGAGCCATATCAGGGAATCTGTTGAGTTACATATATAGTATTCTCAAATTTTCTTTACTTTACCTTTTACTTTACTTTTTGTTTTACCTTCCTCTTTCTCCTTTTTGTTTTGTTCTTTTTATTCTTTCTCCTGATGCTGTGACAAATGTGTAAGCAAATATTTTTATTACTTCCATTTCTTTCAGATAAGACCTGAGAAAATTGTGTGCAATTGAAATAGAATCATCTAAAATAAGTCAGATTATATGTACAAACTATGAAATGATTATAAATTCCATACACATCAGATGGTCATCAGAGATGGAAGATCAGTGAAGCTATGGAGCAGAGATGAATTGTGTTCATCCAGTCACAACACGGTGGTGCCATTTCAGCTGGTAAACAAAAGTTCTGACCATCCTTTATCAAGATTAACCTAGAATTATGTAAGCTTTTAATGTGCAAAATAACCCTCATGTAAAGTGAGAATGCTCATCCTAGACACTTTGGAATTTGCATATAGGGGTCCCTGGGGATAAAGCCCAAAACTAACTCTGGCTGTCTTGATCCAAAACAAGGGAACTCTGGAAGGAAGTCCTGCACAAGCAAGCCTGGGGAAAGTAAGGGCCATAGTGGCCCCTTAAGCACAGGAGTTTATCAATAATCATTAATGATCCTTCATGTCCCCAGCAGATGTCTCAAATCCACTTTCCATCTTAGTTCTTTGACTAAGACTTCAGTTCACAGGAGAGACAGCCTGACTAATCTCTCTTGGGTTACATGACCATTTCTTGTAGAGTGAGGTCCAGGAAGTAAGCCCTTGACTAGATATCCCAAGAGGAGCATGGAGGAAGAACTTGTTCCCAAAGTAAAAAAGGGTTGCTGTAGGGATCCAGCTTGGCATGATTGGAGCCATCTTGATAGTAATTGCCATTTTTCCAGTTACATGAACCTGGCCACGTTCTAAACTCCATAGAATATACAAAGTCATTAAGATAGTCAGCTGAGCCAGGTGCAGTGAACATACCTAAAATCTCAACTACTTCGGAGGTTGAACAAGTTCAAGGCCAGCCTGAGCAACACAGCCAGATGCCAACTCTAAAGAGAAAGAGAAAGCCAGATGAGTCTTTGGCTCCGGCTACTGACTAACAGACTATTCCTTAACTGATGTTTTGACATATTAACAGTTTTTAAGAAAGCCCAGATACCTTCTGGTTGGCTGCCATCAAATTGTGTCTAGCTTAGCAGATAAACTCCTTACTCTGCTTGGGGCAAGGGGATCCTCCTATCTTGTTGCTGCCCAAGACAAGCTTATGTCCCTAAGTCTTCAATAAATTGCACTCTATACACCCCAATATTTGCCCATCTCTTTCTTCAGTCTGTTGACGCTTTCTGCCTTTGGCAGCTGTTCCCATACCAAGTTTTTCCTAAATGGTTCACCATTCCCAGGAAAGGCTGGTGGCAGTCACAGATGCTCACTATGATCTCCAAAGACACATACAAGCACCTCCTTCCAGCTAGTTTCATTTGAGAAAACTCCTATAAAAGTTAAACATTATGATAAAAATCATAGCTTTTTAGCCATGGAATAGGTATCCTTCCCATTTTGCAAATAGACTCACAAATGATGACTTGCAAAAGGCCAAACAGATATCAGGACCAGATCTAGAGCTCCTTGAAATCTAAGTTTTGCTTGTTTCTTGGTCTCTTCACCTAATGTCTCCAGCAGGACTAGTTCCTAACTGCAAGTCACAGAAAACTAGCTAAACTAGCTGCAGCATAAAAGAGAATTAATAGCTCATGTAAGTGAAAAGGCTAAGAACAGCTCAGACTTCAGGCCCACTTTGGATTCAGAGACTCAGGTGAAGTCTTTAGGGCTCAGTTTCTCTTTTTCCTTTGTCCTGCATCCCCTGGGTTGGCTTCAGTCTCAGACATACTCTTCCTTTTGGTGACAAGATGGTAGCAGTAAGTCTAGCCTCACATTCTTCTGTTAGGGAGGTAGATTTTGGAGAACTCAACATCCAATTTGGATGAGAGAGTTGCAAAATAAATGTCACTGCAAGAGGGATTTTGGAAAGACTTCTTTTAAGCTTCTCAGCTTTAAGTTATAGACTGTTAATTCATGAAGGCCTTTAAGAAGAGATGCCTACCTGTTTATTGTCTATCTATCGATTGATTAATCTATTGATCCATTGATTGTGGTGCTAGGGATGGAACCCACAGATGCTAGGCAAGTGCTCTACCATTGAGCAACACCTGCACCCTTGTTTATGATGATTTAAAACCTTAAAGGTGTGTGGGAGGGGCCAAGTGTATAAAGAAAGGACCATTATAATGACTCAAGAGATTCATGAGTGCAAATGATGACTGTTGTCTAGAGGATCCTTACTATCCTTCGGGCCCCAAGGACCTTGGCTCTGTGTGCTGCAGTTATAGACAGGCTTCCTGATGAATGTGATAGGTTAGCAGCTACTCAACCTGGCCATGAACACCTGCTCCTGGAGCACCTTGCAGACAGGATCTCTCTCAGCATGCACAAATAGAAGCAAAGCCTATTCACCTCATACCCCACTTCCCTTCAGCTGTTCCTCAGGATCTGAGACTGGCCTAGGACTTAAGACCCAGAGCAATGGCATGGCAGACACAAAAGACCACGTGCTGTATGATGCCATTTATTTAATGTTCAAAAATAGGCAGAACTTTGGGGCATGGTGGTGCACGCCTGTAATCCCAGCACTTGGGAGACTGAGGCAGGAGGATCACCACAAGTTTGAGGCCACTCTGGGCTACATGGTGAGTTCCAGGCCAGGCTGAACTGCATAGTGAGACCCTGTCTCAAAATAAACAAACAAAAATAGGCAGAACTAATCTATGTCAGGAGAAGTCAGGAGAGCAGTTTCCCCTGAGGGAGTAGTGATGGAGGCAAGAGTGAAGGGCCTTCCAGGTGTGAGTAATGTGATGTCCTTCCATCTGTTTGGCTGGATATTTGTGGGTACCTTGTGAAAGTTCTTTGGGCAGCACAATATATGGTTAATGCATTTTGTTAATTTTGTTTTATGGGTCCGTCCACCCTGTGTCTCCAGGATGTTCTCTCTCTACTCATCTGCATGTTTGGGGTTTTATTTGTTTTTATATTTTGTTTTGCTTTGCTTTTTATGGTACTAGGGGTTGAACCCAGGGTGTGTTGAGCTACATCCCCACCCCTTTTTATTTTACTTTGGGACAGGGACATGCTAAGTTACCCAGGCTAGCTTTCAACTTCTGATCATCGTGCCTCAGCCTCCTGAATACTAGGATTATAAGCATTCACCACTACACCTGGCTCACTTGCATGATTTTTAGTTCTGCACATAGCCAAGGGCTCCCTCACATCCTCATCTCTACTCTTTGTTTTCCAATTTAAACATTTTAAACTGATACATAAAAATAAAATTGTCCATATTTGTGAGATGCCAGGAGATATTTTGATACATGTATATATAAAATGTATAATGTTTAAGTCAGGGCAGATATTCCTATCTCCTGAAACATTTATCATTTGTTTATGGTGAAAAGCTTCAAAATCTCTCCTCTAGCTTTTTGAAATGCACAATACATTATGGTTATCTCCAGTCTTCTCCTGTGCAGTAGCATCTGTGCATTCTTCTATGCATGTTAGACTCCTATAAAAAATGTTTTTAAATATTAGGTAAATAACTGCTCAGAAACACTTATTATTCTTATAATAACTATTTGACCCCTAGTAAACCCAATATGTGTAAACCATAAGAAGTAATTTCATATATTTTCTGGAAGCTTTCTATTCATTGTCAGAAGTAATCTCACAATAATCACAGCCATTGATAGTCATGTTAGAAGTTAAATTTAACTTTAAAGAACCAAAAGCCCCAAATAAAAGCATCTCAGTCAAGACAAGGATTTGTTTTCCTCTCTCATGATGAGGAGTGTAAAGCACTCTGAGAATGAAAGTGATATAGGGGGAAGAGATGTAACTCCCAAACCTACTAGATATCTGAAACGCGATTTCGTGTAGGAACAACAGAAGTTAAGAGTAGGAAAAATTTATTGGGAGAAAGAAAGCTTCTGCCTAAGGGAGAGAGAAGGGGGACTGGAAAGTGGGGACTGGAAAGTGGGTTGCCCGCCCATCCCACTTTTCAAAGATATTTTATACAGCAAAGCCATGTGGTGAGGTGGGTACAAAGTGGGACAAAACTCTAAGACCCAATGGAAATTTACAAGGTAGGCATGAGGTGGGGCAAAACCAAGACCAACCAATAAGATTGCAAGTACAGTCATCCGTAATATTGATTAAATGGGGGACAAATGGGGGAGCAAGTCACATAGCAAGCATACAAGGATTTTCAATAAGGGTAGGGATATCTCCTGGAGAGGCTGGGTTAAGACTCCCCACCCCCACCACCCCAGCCTCAGCAGAAGCAGCCAAAAGCGCGGGCTGGAGCTGATTTGAATTCACCGAAACCCCTGGCGGGCTCGCTCCCGACTGGCGGAAGCTGCATTGAAAGAGCGGGCTGCAGCTCCCTCTACTGGCAGAGCCTTGGACGGTACCGGCCGGAAGGGACGGTGTAGATTGGGGTCACCTGGGTTAGAGGAGGTAACCCTGCAGCTTCCCAGGCGCTCTCAGAGGTACCGACTCAGTGGGTCTAGGGCTCCTCGTGGTCATCGTGTCTCTGAAGGTAACACATGCAAGTGGTCCAGTGCTCCCACCTCTTCCCATCCTGCGACCCTGGTTAAAAGTTGTCACCAAAGTGGTTCACAAAGATGTGAGCGCTGAGCAGGTGCTGTGATAGGCCTGCCCCAAACATCGAACCTCAGTCCGCCAAACCCAACGAGAGTTATCTCCCACCACCCTGGCCTGTATTCTTCAAAAATGTCAAGGTCATGAGCGAGACAGAAAAAGGCTGGGGACTATTAATGACTCAAGGACACCGAAGAGATGGGACAAGTGAATGCAATAGGTGACCAGAGCTTTCTAGGATATTATGAGATGACAGGCAAAATCAGTATATGGCAGGCTGCTTAGATAATAGCACTGTGTCCGTGTTAATGTCGTGATTTTGAGCACTGCACTGAGGCCACACAAGAGCATGTTTTTGTTTTTAGGGAATACACACTGAAGTGTTTGAGGGGAATGAGTCAACATGTCTATACTTAATTTGCAAACAGTTCAGGGGGAGGTGGGTAGGACTATGGGTGTATCTGTAGGTGTGTGTACACATGTATATGTAATATTTTGTTTATTTGTTTTGCGGTGCTGGCAATGGAGCCCACGGCCTTGCAAATACTACACAACCACTCTACCACAATCTAAGCCCTCAGCCTTAGGTGTATAATCTCCATGAAGGGTTTTCAAAAATCTTTTGTACTATTTTTGCAACTTTTCTAAAATCTGAAATTTTGCAAAAAGGACCAGTTAAGACTTTTTTTTTCCTTCCAGTCTCCTGGAAAATAAAGACCATCACAGATTCAGTCCCATGTTGAGGCAGCAATCCCTAGCTTTTTATGTATGGTAGGTGAGGGCATGTGCTAATTATTTTTCAAGGTTTAGCTCCTTGTGTCCCCCCGGCAATGCTATGAGGGAGATGTTCTTATTACCCCTAATCTTCAGGTAAAGAAATCTTCACCTCCGAGAAGTGACATGACTTGCCCAAGGTCATACAGCTAGTAACCAGTGGGGCTTGGATGGGGTCTTTTGAATCTAGAGTAATAAAAAATTGGACTAAGAGCAGCACACCGGGTCCACGACACCACGTGACAGGGCTCTCCTATTGAAAAGGCTGGGGACCCTCCTGCGGCTGCCAGATCCCTCTCCACAGTCTTCTCCAAATGTCCCTGGGTCTTGAGTCTGGGCTGTCCCTCCCCCTGATAAGTATGACCTGCTCACTGGGGCCATGTGTCCCACCCCTGCTCCTCTTCTGGATAGGCCAACTCATCCCTCTACCTCTGCAGACCTGCAACACAGCACCCTTCCCTCCCTCGGTGACTGTCCCCTTCTCCATCCCCCTGCTATAATCTCCCAGGAAAAGGCAGAGAGTCTAGCCAGAGCCTGCACTCAAAACATGGCTCTACCACCTACTAAGGCGTGGTCTTAGGAAAGTCATTTCACCTCTCTGAGCATCTTAGAAGCAAAGCAGAACTATTATAACCCAACTCATTATAAAGAATGGTGGGCAGCTAATATAATGTCTGACAAGCAGTAAGTACTTAATAAGTGTTGGCTAATATTCTTACATCCTATCTCCATAATGACTGTTTTACTTTTTTTTCAGATAAATTAGTTGTAAGCACCTGCCAGAGTTTCATTTCAAGCTTGCCACAAAGCCACATCCATGGTTCCTTTTTTGTTAAGGATGTTCTCAGGAAAAGTGAATGGATGGATAATCATTATTAAACTGAATACAAGACAAAGAATGTCTGATAATCAGCCAAGTGTTTGGGTAGCTGATTTCCCTAAAGAGGTTTTAATCTTGTTAAAGTTTATCAGAAAATTGCTTTAAGCATTTATCAAGAATGCTAATGTCCTCCCAGAAGGAGGCTGTGAATTGCATCAGGAAAGAGAATTCTATCTCAGACCAGGTTGGGGACACTTTTTTTCTTAATCATTCCTGTAATGAAAAGGGCTGACATTTCTTGAGTCTTTACAATGGCCTGGTCTGTAGCTGGGTCACAGGCATCATCCTGAAGCAGGTCCTGGGTGCATTTCTCATTGCCTCCCCCTAGTCTGGCTCCCACTTAGAATGCTCAACTCAGGGAAAGGCCACACAGGTGGCTACTACAAAGCTGATGGAATGGGTGAATGGGAATAGTAGCCACCATGTCCCAGGCCTTTGCGCACTGTGGGACCAATGCCCTCTTCTGTCTCCCACACCAAGATGAAAATAAATGGGTGTCTGAGAGTAGAAAGGCTATCCACTGCCAAGCACAGTGGCATATGCCTGTTATCCCAGCCACTTGGGTGGTTGAGGCAGGAGGATCACAAGTTCAAAATCAGGCTGGGCAACTTAGCAAGACCCTGTCTCAAAGTAAAATTTAAGTCTGGGGGATGTAGTTCATTGGGAGAGCACCATTTGGGTTCACTCTCCAGTTCTGCAGAGAAAGACTCCCTCAGTCTGAGCTATTTAAGAGATTGTGTTAGGCTTTCTGACTTGGTTAAGGCTTTCTGCCCAATACCATAAAGTAAGGTCCTTGCCAGTTTGATGACAAACCACAGAGCCTGGTAGAGGGACCAAAGTCTCGTTATCAAGCATGGATGCCTTTCGTCTGACAGTCAATAAAGAACTACATCCAAGTTGCTCATTAGCTTCCTTAGGGATTTGTTGGACATCTTAATTCTGTATGAACAAACAGATGGAGTAGGTTGCTGGCTGTTGGCTGGAAGGACATTTTGGAAAGAGCAGTTCTGCCTGCCCATTATGAAGAGCAAAATACTCTATCAGGATGGGGAGCTCCATCTCCCAGCTGGTTTGGGGTGAGATCAGTGTTTCCAAAGTGGTCCCTGAGCAGTAGCAGCACCTGGGAGCTTATTAGAAGAATTCTTAGTTTCCACCCAAACCTACTGAATCAGGAGCGGTGGGTTGAGTGCCATGATCTTCCTTTAACACACCTTCTAGGGGGTTTGGATGAAAACTCAAGTTATGTTCAGTCAAGTTGCACTGCTTTGGGGAGGGAGTTGCTTTTGTTTTTGAGACAGGATCTCACTGTGTAGTTCAGGCTGGTCCTGAACTCACTATGTAGCCCAGTCTATCCTTGAACTCGCAAAGATCCTCCTGCCTCTTCCTCCCAAATGCTGGGATTACTGGCATGCGCTACCATGCCCAGCTAAGTCAGGTTACATTGTAATATCATTCTTCGCTTCCCAGCATCATCTCTTCCTCCCTATCCTCTCCATCCTTCCTCTGCCACAAACCAGCAATGCCTTATCCAAGGCTCCTGGGATTAATCTAAGTGTCCCAGCTGGGTCATGAGACCTTGCAGTGGACCCCCAAGGAGGGTGGAAGATCCTCAGGCTCCAGACAACTCTTGCACCCTCCCAGCTGAGTGCTGGAGAGCAGCCCTGCCTGACAAGCACACACACATCCCGATGACATCTCAGGCCAGGACTCCACATGTTTCTGAGGCAGAGTCAAGAACCAGTCAGCCTGTTGTGGTTGTACATGCTTGTAATCTTAGCTACATGGGAGGCTGGGGCAGGAGAATCAAAAGTTCAAGACCACCCTGGGCAACTTGGCAAGACCCTGTCTCAAAATGAAAAATAAAAAGGGCCAGGGGTGCAGCTTAGTAGTGATACTGAGCACCCTTGGGTTCAATCCCCAGTACTATTAAAACAAAAACAAAACAGCCAGAGTTGGGAGGCTGCATTGTCCTGGGGCCAGTCTTCTTCGTGATTGGAGGACTTCTGGAGCACAAAAGCATAGGAAAACAACAGCAGCTGGGGAAGAGGTGGAGAAGCAGCCCTAGGTGGCCAACAAACAGGCCTGGAGCAATTGATCCATTCAGAGAAAAACACCACAAGTCATGAGCAAGATAGATTTACTAGAACACAGAAGCATTTCCTGGGGACTCGGATGAACTTCCTATAGAACTGGGTGGGTGCTCAGGGGCTGTTCAAGGAAAGGGTAACTTCTGAAGTCTGGAGAACTAGGGACATTCATATTACACACATGAAAAGATACAGCCCAGTGGATTCTTTCAATAAATATTTCCCTAGGCCAGCAATTCACCTCAGTGTATGCTGGATTTTAAGCAGGGACAGATCTGGCACCTCACTCTAGTGCTATGGCTCCATCTAGGAATCTCTCCAGCCAGATCCTCAGATCCTGGGCCTGCTTAAGCCACTCAGAATCCCGGCACAATGTAGCCATACTAAATTCCAACTCCTCCTGCTATGGACCAAATTGTGTCCTGTCCCCTTGCCCTAGGTCACAGGGAGAGAGCCGTAAGCAGATAGGATTTGGTGTCCTTATAAAAAGAAACACCAAGGAACCCATTCTTTCTGTCCACCATGTGAGCATACAGTAAGAAGGAGGCTGTCTGCAAGCCAAGTAGAAAGCCTCCCAAGACAAGACGCTGAATTAGCTTGCACCTTGACTTTGGACTTCCCATCCCCCGGGACTATAATAAAATAAAAATATATAGCCACCCAATCCATGGTATTCGGTTGTGGCAGTCCAAGCTGACGAAAATACCTCTTCTGTCCTGGCTATAATACAGATCGTGATGGGGACAGTCCAAGAGGCGGCCTCTGGAAAATGTTAAATAGGAATCAGAGTCAGTGATTCCCCTTCTTTTCCACAATGTTCTCACTAATGGACCTGTACCCCTCGGAGCCAAAGTCCACATAAAGGAAATTGGGATGTTCATCTTACACTTTAGTCACTGCTTGTCTGTTCTCCAGTTCATACACCCCTATTAACTTTTTGTCATTCTCTGTTCTTCTCGTTCCTCAATCCCTCAAGATCCAAAAACAGCAGGCTTTTCTTTATGTCATAATTATGTCCTTATTTTCTTGACTACAGCTAAGCCTTAATGGTTGACCAAAGTGAGCACTCTACATCCCTGAAAAGTTATATGGGAACAGGTTCTCCAAGTTCACTCATTAGTACAAAGGAACAATGAAAGGAATTGAGGAATCCTGCCCTGCAAGGCCACTGTCCTGTTGCATAATCCTAATTTTTAGTAAAAAAAAAGAAAAAAAAAATGGACACTTTGGTCTTTCTTGGCATTCAAGTTTTCCTGGACAAAGGATGCCTAGGGCATATTAAAGAAAAGATTATAGGACTGGGGATTTAGCTTAGTGGTTTCGCCACCTGCTGCACAAGCGCAAGGACCCAAGTTCGATCCCAGGTACCAAAAAGATTATACTCTGGGAAAGGCAAAAGGGAAAAGCACACTAAAATAAACATGCATATATACATACATTATACACATACACATTTTATATTAGCTCATTTTGTATATGCACATATATATACATTTTTAAACAAAAAAAGTATCATGTTTTATACACTTCTCTTCATTCACCTAAAATTAAATCTTTATCTTTCCTTACTGGCACACAGAGATCTGCCTTCTTCTCTATCTCCCTCTCTAGTCCAAGTTGCCAGTGCCTCTCACCAACACAGCTGCCAGAGTCTCCCCACAACTGGCCACCCTGCCTCCACTCTTGTCCTGCCATAGGCTGCTCTCCAAACAGAAACGGAGATCTTTAGAAACTAAAATCTGCTCATAGAGTCTTGTGACTTCTGCTGCTGAATACAATGGGGCAATTTGCTGCAAGCCAATGCTCCTAATAAGAACAACTAGAGGCGTGGACACCAGCAGCAGCCCCTCCGGGCACGCCGAGCGGTATCTGAATCCTCACAGCAGAGGCGCCAGGGTGGGGTCATAAATGCCATGGTTATGAGCCCCAGAAGATAGAGCAGAAGTGAACAACAGAGAGGGCCTCTCTGAGACTCCTCAATTGAAGTTGAAGACCACTGGGAAAGTGAAGAAAATCTCTTCAATAAAAGCACACTGGAGCATCGTGGTTGGTAAGTTGGTGAGTCCAGCACCTCCCATAGAAACCCAGATTCACTTGGGGGGAGGACAGCTGGAACTTGCAGTAGAACCTTGCAGAGTTTAAACCTGCAGGAGGTCAGGGAACTCAACTTGGAACCTTGAAGCCAGAAAGCCTGAATCTCAGTAGACTACAGCTGGCTTGCTGAGACTAATTAATTCAGACTGGCACACTGCTGCCCACATTGTCTACTAGGACAGCAGAGACATATCCTGAGGGAGACCTTATACCATATATATATTTATATTTCTTTTCTCTCTCTCTCTCTCTCTCCCTCTCTCTCTCCCCCTTCTGGCTCTATATTTCTCTCCCTCTTTGCTCCTGTTCCTGTCACATTTTGAATTGTTTCTCTCTCTCTGTCCTCTCTACTGTCATAGGAAGGTGAATATAATTTCCAGCTTCTCTGTTTTTGTCATTTTGTTCTGCACTTGTCTCTCTTCTTTCACTCTGTCTTTTCCTCCTGTCTTCAATAGATTCCCACAATTTGTGTGATCTTCCTGTGTCCTCTAGCCTCACCTCTAACCTTTCCCTCTCCTTCTATCCCTCCTTCCCACACCCCTTCTAAATCCTTATCTGGAAGGGTAAATTTGCCATATTGAAAGTTTTACTTACTACAAACATATTCTGGGCTGGCCCTAGATTTTGATCTAGCTCATGTGGCTAAAGGTGACAGATTAACTGCTACCACAAATTGTCATTTTTTAAGCTGTGTTTGATGCTATTGTTGATGCTGATTGTGTCAATTGGGCTAAGGTGTCATGATTGATCTAATCAGTTGTCCTCCCTGGTATACTGAAAACAAGATTGTCTAAGAGTCATTAGAGACTCAAAGCCTAAAAAGTTCAGCTATACCTGGAAGATATCTCTGAGAAGCGATCACTCCACAGGGACTCTAAACACCAGTAATAAAGATACTCACAATAAGAAATATTGAAGTATCAGACCTAAAAACAGCACCAACAACAGAATTAAAAATGAGAAGACACCTTGGGAGGATACAAACCCAGACTTCCAGCTCACCAAAGGCAAGTTCGGGGGGAAACAAGGTGGAAAAATATGATAATCAACCACCTGGACCCCCTAACTGATAGCACAGGAAATAAAAAAACAGATCAATGAGTCTCTAGAAAAATTCAAAATAGAAATAATATCCCAGATAACTACAAAGATGGTGAGCAGAGTGAAAGACATGATTAGAGACTCTAGAACAGAAACAGATAGAAAAATAGATGAGCTCAGGACCATGCTGGAAGCCATGAATGCCCAGCATAAGAAAGAAATGGAAACCATGATCGGCCAACATAGGAGAGAAATGGAATCCATGAACCAGATTCAAACAGATATCCAGGAGATTAAAAACCCCATTGAAAGTATTCACAGCAGATTGAGCAAACGTGAAGATAGAATATCAGACGTAGATGACAGGATTGTGGTTAGTCACCATGAAAACAGAGATTTCTTCAAAATAGTAAAGAGACCACGAGAAATCAATCCAGCAGCTGCTAGATGATACAAAGAAAAATAACATAAGACTGATAGGAGTGGGCCGGGGATTTAGCTCAGTGGTTACAGCACCTGCCTTGCAAGCACAAGGTCCCGAGTTCGATCCCCAGTACCAAAAAAAAGACTGATAGGAGTCCACAAAAAGCAGGAGAAAGTACAAATGACATAAAAAAAAACTGTTCACAGACGTAATAGCAGAAAACTTCCCAGACAGAGGTAGCAAATTTGACATACAGATAATTGAGACGTATAGAACTCCAACTAGGTATGATAAAAAAAAATCTACACCTAGACATATAATAATCAAGATCCCAGAAACCCAACAGAGGAACAAAATCCTACAAGCAGTTAGAGAAAGAAACAAATCACATACAAAGGAAAGCCCATCAGAATCACAGCACAGAATCTCAACACAAGCCCTCAAGTCAAGGAGGAGCCTGGAGTGAAGTATTTCAAGCCCTAAAAGAAAATAACTTCCAACCTACACTGTTGTATCCTGCAAAATTATCTTTCAAAATTGATGGGAAAATTAGATACTCCCATGACAAAGAACACCTGAGAAATTTCATGAACACCAAACCAGCACTCCACAAACAATTCTAAACAATATTCTAGAAAAAGACAATGAAGGTCACAACTCCATGAGGCCCAACAGAGCAAAGCCACCAAGCAAGGCAAGAAACTAAAGGGAAAGGGGGAAAAATAAGAAATAAAAGAGCCAATAGCAGTAAAACATCATGACAAGGATGAGTCAATATTTATCAATTATATCTGTAAAATTTGTGATAATGTCCTCTAAATCTTGATATTGTGATTAAAAATATATAATTATTGATGATATTTATAATAGGAAGAAAAAGTCTAAAAGAGTAGGGGAAGTGGGAGGGTTAGGGGAAAGGAAAGAAGGGAAAAGAAAAAATATGAGAAAAGGAAAAAATGGAAACAAAATCTTTGTAAATAGGGAAGGGTGGAGGGGCTGAAGGGAGGGCAGGGGAAAGGGGAAAAAATCAAGAACCAAGATACATCATGTAAAGGTAC
>NW_004624842.1:1206262-1253726 GCF_000247695.1 Heterocephalus glaber | reverse complement strand
CTAAAGACCCAGTCCAAAAATGGGCATCTGAAATGAACAGACATTTCTCAGACAAAGAAGTAAAAGCAGCAAATAAACATGAAAAAATGTTCAACATCACTGGTCATTCAAGAGATGCAGATGAAAACAACACTGAGATTCCACGTCACCCCAGAAAGAGTGGCTGCTATCAAGAAATCAACCAATAAGAAATGTTGGCAGGGTTGCGGGGAGAAAGGAACCCTTCTTCATTGCTGGTGGGAGTGCAGACTGGTGCAACCACTGTGGAAATCAGTATGGAGATACCTCAAAGAACTAGGATTAGAGGTCCCATTTGACCCAGCTACTCCTCTGCTGGGTATCTTCCCAAAAGAATTAAAAGAATCATACCGCAGCAATATATCTGCACCCATGTTTATAGCAACAGTTTGTAATAGCTGAAGGTTGGAAGCAGCCCAAGAACCCATCAACTGGAAACTGGATAAAGAAGATGTGTTTTTTTTATATAAAATATGGTACTACTCAATCATAAAGAACAACAACTGGAGACATTTATAGCTAAATGGATGCACATTGAGGCTATACTCTTAAATGAAATTAATAGGACAAACGTGTAAATACCGAATAGTTTCTCTGGTGTGAGAAACTGAAAGTGTAAATAAGGATTAAAATGATTAAAATGAATAATTGATAATATGAAATAGGAAGAAAAGGTCCAAAGGGGTAGGGGAAGTGGGAGGTGTAGGGGAAAGGAAAAATTATGAGAAAAGGAAAAAATGGAAACAGTCTTTGTAAATAGGGAGGGGTAGAAGGGGTGAAGGTAGGGCAGGGAATGGGGAAAAAATAAGAACCAAGATACATCATGTACAGGTACAAGCACCCCATCATAAATGTAAATGTATTGTATACCTAAAATGTGCCAATAAAAGAATTTAAGAAAAAAATAAAAATAAAAGAAGAACAACTAGAAAGGGAAGGTAAAATATAATACATGTTGAAAGGCATCAGAAAGCTCTGGAGGCAAAGAACACTAGAAGGATGACAGTTCTGGAGAGGGGAGAACTTCAGCTCATTCTCAAGAGGTAGGCTGAGCACCTGCAACCTTTAACCCACCCTTCCCTGGAAACCACTGCCAATTCCAAGTGTGGGCCAGAGGCTGTGAACCTGAGCTTGGCTCCTGGCACAAGGTCACTGGCAGGGGATAAAGATGCCAGCAGAGATGAGCAGTCACACGGGTCTGGAGTGAGAAAATTAGGCTTGAGGGGCTTCAAACATATGCTGATTCCCCTCTAGAGACATCTGCTGATTCTGAAGTTCCATAGAGCAGATGGCCAAAAAGGCAAAAATTTGAAAAGTTGAAGGTTCTCAGTTTACTTTGCTCTTAGCTAGGTTCTCCCCTGGTAGGACAGCTGAGAAGTATATGTCTATAGCCACCATGTGGACCTTACTTGGCTTATTTAAATCAGCTGTGAGTGGACTCCATGACCCCTGGGCTCACTCGCAGATAGGCACAGGTGTCATGAGCTTTTCCTCTAGCTCTCTCACCAAGGTTGGCTGTTAACTGCTGGACAAACCCAGTTAGTACCACACTCCACCATGACTGCCCAGGGCCACCCACGTTCCTCCAGAGGAGGGCTGAACGGTGCTGGGATGGGAGAAAGTGATCCTGCTGAACCTGGACACTACACTTCAGGAATGAACCCTGATCCTGCTCCTGCCATGTGCTGCCTCCCTGCTTTTGGCTCTGCCTCTCCTCCTTGGTCCTTTGCATATAAACTGCTTCCTGTTGAGCTCCCCCAGTCTTAGTAAATTTCCCACCAATGAGACACAATACTGGACACCTGAAACTTAAAGGAGAAGAGGTTTATTTTGGGTCACTGTTTCAGTCTATGGTCAGCTGGCTCCAAGGCACAAATGGCAGGGCAGAGAAGCATGGAAGAGAAAAAGGTGTTCAACCCATGGCAGCCAGGAAACAGAGAGAGATAGGAGCCAAGGACAAGAATACATCCTTATAGATCACAGCCCCAGTGACCCACCTCTTCTGACTGGACTCAACCTCCTAATAATACATTTAGCTACTGAACTCATCAATGGATGAATCCACCCATGAGTATAGCACCCCCATGATCCAATCACCTTCCACATGCTTGAGGCTTTGGGGGACATTTTAGACCTAAACCATAACACCTTCCAGCCTTGAGCATGTGAAGCAAACTGTCCCAGCTTCTATGTGGAACCATGCAGATACCATACAGATACCCTGACTCTGTTTCAGCTAATTAAATTCAGCCCATTGTTGCAATTGATGGGAATAGTTTTGTGACTCGGGCAAAATTTAGCCAGGTATGAGTGCACACAGGTTTCTACTCATGTCCCATCATCCACCAGACAGAATGCTGCCTTTGTTCTCAGCCTTTCCCCCTTCTCTCTGCCAAGAAGAGTCCTATCTCTGCCAGATTCTTTCCTGGACATGTGGATGACAGAGTAGAGGGAATGAGAAAAGTAGGACTTCTGGCAGGGAAGGAAAACAAGAAAGATTTCTCCAAAGGTGCTAACTTGGTCAGTAAGGAATGAAGCAGCAAAGCACTGTGGGGGAAAATACAGCCATGGGAGCTGCAGCTGGAGGAAGACGGTGGCACAAAATGCTAATTGACATTTTCCACAACTACCACCTATTGCCCTCTTATCTCACTGAAGTACCCCATATTGTCCAGTTGTTCATGTCTCCTTACAGATAGGGAGCCAGTTCACTCCCAGCCTCTGATCATCCTAAGCATGAATGTTAATTTAGCTAAGCCAGTTGTGGTACTTCCATTAATGATAACAATAATCAGAAACTGATGTGTTTCCTGGTGCTCCCATAACAAAGTGCCACAAATTAGATGGCATCAACAACAGAAGTATATTGTCTCAGAGTTTTGGAGGCTGGAAGTCTTAAATCAAGATGTCAGCAAGGTGAGTTCCTTTTGAGAAGAGAACTTCTTCCTGTCTTTGAACAAGGTTGGAGGAGAAGGGAATTTCTAGAATGAAGCTAGGTCACCTGTCATCTTGTCTAGCCAATCCCAAAGATAAAAACTAACATTCTGATGAATGTTATGAGAGTAGATATATGCTGATGTCATTCCAGCCCTTATTAACCACCCTTAAAAACTCTTTTTCCACGTGTTATCTTGGACAATAAACCCTTCGTTGTTTAATGAATGTCATATAGGATTTTCTGTTACTGCTGCCTAAAATATTCTGCCTCTTTGTCTTAGTTACTTTTCTCATTGCTCAGACAAAATACCTGACACCCACAAATTAAAGGAGGAAAGGTTTATTTCAGCTCACAGCTTGTAGAGGTTTCAGTCCATAGTCAGCTGGCTCCAAGGTAGAGAGGCATCACAAAGGAGAAACAGTCCATGGCAGCACAGACAGGAGGCAGCAAGCAGCAGCATCCAGTCTGCCTTTCCTTTTATCCCTCCCAGGCTACCAGCTTTTTGGGTAGCGTCATCCAGAACTATGCTAGCTCCAATCAGTGAACTAATTTAGTACCACACATTAATTCCAGTATCACATGCCCTAGATCCAGCCAGCCCTGAAAAGCCCCATCTATGAATGTATGAGGCTGTGGGGAAACATCTAGATATAAGCCATAACATTCCACCCCTGGCCCCTCAAAGACTCGTGCACATCCTTTTATGCAAAAAGCATTTAATCCATCTCTACAAGTTGCTAAAGTCCTAACAGTTTAAGCATTGCTGAAAAGTCTAAGTCCAAAGTCTTCTCTGACATTTAAGGCAAACTCTTAGTTGCAAGACCCTGTACAAATGAAAAGAAAGTTAAGCATGTTTAACATACAATGGCACAAGATAAAGGGCTAAAAGCCCTCAACAGTAGCCATGCTATGGTCTCAACATTATATTGTCTTGAAATTTTTTCACCAGATTAATCAGTCCACTTCCCTTAATCTAAATCTCAGGCATAATCTCCAGACAAGAGCAAAATGCAGACAAATTTTCAGCGAGAGGATAAAACATATAATCTGGAGTCCAACTGTCAATGGAGCACTCTTCTTCCCAAATGAAACCTTGAGCCTGGTCTTTTCCAGCTGCAAGGCAGTCAATATTCTGGTCTTCTGAGCTATGCCAGAATCTCCCATCAAGTTCACTCACAACATTCTACATCTGCTTCTCCAGCCAGCATTTCCAAATCTTTCAAGGTTCAAGACCAATCATGGGATGGGAAAGAATTATTGGGGGGAAGGGAGACCTGTACAATTGTGACTGAAGTAAAGGATATGAGAGCATATAAAAGGGCAACCCTGGGGGAGATGTGAGCATTAAGGAGGACTTTCATGAGTGAAGATCTTGGGGGAATCACTGGCAGAAGTTGGGATGTTATGGTTTATATTTGGATGGCCCCCAAAGCCTCATGTGCTCATAGATAAGGCTTTTGGAAGATGATTGAATCATGGGGTCTTTATAGTTAATGTTGTGTTTGGAGGCAGGGCTAGGTCAGAAGAGCCAGGTCACTGGGAGTGTAATCTAGAAGAACATATCTCCTTCCCCAGTTTCTCTTTTCATTCTGTTTCCTGGTCACCATGACATGAGCAGCTTTCCAGGACTTTTCACCATGCTGTTTCTGTATTTAACCCTGCCAAACATGGACTGAAATTTCTAAAATGTAAGCCCAAATAAACCTCTCCTCCTTTAAGTGGCAGGTGTTAGTATTTTGTCCCAGTGAGGAGGGAAGTTACTAAGACAGGGTGGTATGGAGAGGAAGGTTCCAGAGGGACAGAATAGCATGGGGGGGGGGGCATCTGAGATAGGGAGTGGGCCAGGGCCATCTGGTAGCCTTTAAAATGAGTGTGTTCAGCTAGTCCTGAATCCATCTCCTTATCCCTGGGATCCAAAGGGGCAGCTTTGATGGCTTTCCTTGCAAACCATAATGATTGGCAGGATTCTTAGATGTGCATATCTGCACGATGTCTTGTGGTTCAGTGAGATGGAGGGAGAGGCTTTGACCTCTCACTTCCCTGGACACCAGAGCAGTATCCTCTGGACCAATTTCTCTTCTCTCCACAGTGTTAGAAGCCAACCAGAGAGGATGTACACATTACTGTGCAAGTAGGCAGCTGTAGAGCAAGAGGAAACTGGAACACAAATTCTCAGCTGTGGTTGCGCACCTGCTTTCCCAAAGAACTTAGGAAAGTCCCTGGGTCCCATAATAGAACAAATATTTCAGTGGGGTTGGGACTGGCTTGCGACAATAAAAATTCTAAAAATTTGAACAGTGTGGATGGCAGTAGAGTTAGAAATGGTGGCCTAAATTCACATGCTGTTGTTTGAGTATAATCTTCCTTTGTTCTCTCATCTTGCTTCTAATCTCTTCCTCTTCTTCTATTTCTCTATTTTTTCCCATAACCCCCTTTAAATTTTCTCCTTTGAGGGTAAAATTACCATACTGAGGGCATATTTACTGTACACAATTTTCTGTTTTGTTTTAGTTGTGATAAAACCACAAATCTAGTTCATACAATTAAAGGTGGTAAATCAATAGTTGTTACACTGACATTATCTAAACTATATTTGATGCTATTGTTGTTGCTGATTGTACTACTTAACCAAGGTGACATAGTTGTTCTAATTGCTTGTTCTTCCTGGTACATCAAGACTGAGATTGCCTAAGGGTCATAAAAAATACTATAGACCAATGCCAAAGAATCAGAAGCTGGCATTTTAGAACAAGCCTCAGCCAGTCTGCATCTTGGAGGCAGAGCAAGCAAGACAGCAGCAGTGACCATGGGGAGCCAGAAATAAACCCAGCTCCAAGCCACCCTTCTGTGGGGAAACTCAAAAGAAGCACAATACCCCCACATTTATGGAGGAAACCACACATGTAGGTTCTCAAAGCCAAGCGCAGAGCTGCTGGGGGCTGTGCCCTCCACGTGGGACTGACCAGCTGCGTCTTCCTCAGGCCAGTGACACTCATCACCACCCACCCTGGCAATGAGGTCAGGTATGGGCCCCATGAGGAGAAGCTAGAGGAGCCCCAGCAGCTGTGTGCAAGCTGGAGGCTGCCAGAAGTCAAGCAACAAGGCACCGAAGAAGAGCATTTAAGCCGACTGGATTTCACACACGACTTTCAAATCATGACTTCAGAAAGCCAAGGCAAGCTAGAAACCAGATAAAGAAAATGTGGTTTTTTTATAAAATGGAGTACTACTCGGCCATGAAGAACAAGAAACTGGAGACATTCATAGCTAAATGGATGCACATTGAGGCCATACTCATAAGTGAAATAAATAGGACACACATGTGTAAATACCAAATATTTCTCTAGTGTGAGAAACTGAAAGTGTAAATAAGAATTAAAATGATTAAAATGAATAACTGATAATTTGAAATAGGAAGAAAAGGTCCAAAGGGGTAGGGGAAGTGGGAGGGGAAGGGGAAAGGAAAGAAGGGAAAGGAAAAATTATGAGAAAATAAAAAAATGGAAACAAAGTCTATGTAAATAGGGAAGGGTGGAAGAGGTGAAGGGCGCACAGATAATGGGGAAAAAATAAGAACCAAGATACATCATGTACAGGTACAAGCACCCAATGATAAATGTAAACATATTGTATACCTAAAATGTACCGATAAAAGAATTTAAGCAACAACAACAAAAAAAAGAAAGCCAAGGTGGATCTCGGGACCAGGTTGCTGCTGAGAACTCACAGCCCAGCTCTGGCCTGTCTCCGTTCTGGAAAGAGTTGATCCCAGAAGCTTTTCATCTTGTTCCTCCCTCTTCCAGACAGCAGGTCATTTCTGCAAACATCCAGAGACAGGCTCAGAAAGTGAAGAGAGACAGGGAGAGATTGGCCAAAGCTTTGAGTGCAGACAGCCTGGCCAGTGAGGCAGAGAGGCTGAGTGGCCAGGAAGAAAGGGCTGAAATCCAGATGGAAACAGGAGAAGGAGCTGCTGGAGACTCTGAGATGTGAGGCCCTTGGAGAGGGATTACTGCGAAGGACTTTGTGATTCCCTGTGTGTCTTTAACTCCAATCCTGCCCTCACTGATGATCTTGTAAGAGCTAAATCTGTAAAAACTGGCTTTCCACATGTTGAAGATTAAAACTAGACCCCTACCTTTCACCATTCACTAAACTCAAATCAAAATGGATCAAAGATCTAAATATTTGAACAGAAACACGAAATTTGCCAGAAGATAAAATAGGTAGAACTCTTAAATATATTTGTGTAGGTGATGACTTTATGAACACAACCTCCGATCACAGAGGAAATACCACAAAGAATCAACAACTGGGGTCTCATCTTCTTAAAAAGCTTTTGCACAGCAAAAGAAACTTCCAACAGAGTGCAGAGAAAACCCACAGTGTGGGAAAAAATTTTTCCAGCTGTTCCTCAGACAAAGGACTAATATCTAGAATATATAAAGAATTAAAAAAATGAGACCCCCAAATTTAAAGACCCAATCCCAAAATGGGCATCTGAAATGAACAGACACTTCTCAGATAAAGAAGTAGAAATGGCAAATAAATATATCAAAAAATGTTCAACATCACTGATCATTTGAGAGACGCAAATTAAAACACTAAGATTCCATCTTACTCCAGAAAGAATGTTATTATCAAGAAATCAATCAATAACAAATGCTGGCAGGGCTGTAGGGAAAAAGGAATCTTTCTCCACTGTTGGTGAGAGTGTAGACTGGTGCAACCACCATACACATATGCACCTCATGTGTACCCTATATATAGTTTATATATACTTTTCACCTAGATTCCCCAGTTGTTATACAAAATGTCACAAGATATTGAAAACGGTGATTCAGATGATCAGTGACTTGTCAGAAAGAACAGAGGCCAGAAAATAATGTAACAACATTTTTAAAGTGTTAAAAGGAAAAATTGGTTTCTATATCAAGCAAACATATCCTTCAAAATGAAGCTGAAAAGTCCAAACTAAGAAAATGATAAAGGATGCATAGAAAGGGACAAAGGGACCAATCTTTTGGAAAAGGGAAATAGCCCAAGGGAACAAAGGTGAGGGGTGAGGAGGAGGGGAAGTGGAACTGAGAGTTATAAAGATGTGCCATGTACAGGAACCTAATAATCCCAATTACTGTAAACACTATATGCCATAACATGGGTTAAGATAAATAATATCAGGAAGTACCCCAAAGGGGATAAGGGAACCCAAGGCTGGGTGGGGGGAGAAGGAGAGGGAAGGGGAAGGGGATTTTTTAAAAAGTCGTAATATGTATATGTACATGTAACCACTCCCCAAGATGATGATTGTAAACTGCATGAATTGCAAACATGTACTAAAAAAAAAAAAAAAAGAAGAAGAAGGAGAAAGAAGAGGAAGAGGAAGAAGAAGAACAAGAGGAAGAAGGAAAGTGAAACAAGGTAATAAAGAGGTTGCTGAGGGAGCAGGAAAGAATTATCCAGCCAGGCATGGTGGCACACACCTATAATCCCAGGGAGGCTGAAGCACAAGGATTGCCCCAAGTTCAAGGCCTGGGCTACATAGTGAGTTTGAGGCCAACCTGGACTACATAGCCAGACCCTGTTTTAAAAACCTTAAAAAAATTAATTAGAATTCTGCTCATAGAATGGTGTCTCAGCTCAAGCTTCCCAGAGGTGTAGAGCCATAGCTGATAGAAGTTGACAAGAATAACACAAGCTGGGGGTGGGGGTGGGGTAATGACATAAACCATAACCCAGCCAAGATGGACAGGAAAGAGGAGGTCCCACTCCAGCTTTGAGTGGGAAGGTTTTGTGCAGAAAGTGGTAGGAGATAGACCACTGGGCCTCAAATTGCAGAGTGCATCAGCTGCTTAGAGTTGCATAGCTCTGAGCCTCACCTGTAGGATCTACTTTAGAATGGCTGTGATGGGCCCTGGAATCTGCATTTAAGATACTCTCCCAGTGATTCTTCTCCAGATGACTAGAGGACCCTACTTCAATGAGCACAATATGCATCAGGCCCCACCACTGAGATTACTGGCAACCAGAGACAAGACAGGTAAAGCACCAGACACTCCAATAGGAGGGCAGCATATTGCTAAACCCACAGGCAACTCTCCAAAAGCCTGGTGACCACTCAAATCACCCTGTAAATAGCTAATGGAAGCGAGAAAAAAGGGGGGAAACTAGCTAATTGCTCTATTTTATTACTGTATACATTTCACATATGAGACAGATCAAGGGAAAGAATACCAGAAGGATGTATTATGAATAATAGAAGTGCCTACCTGACAATGAGGAAATAGACGAATATGTAGTTTTCAGTTTTGTTTTCCTGTGAACTAGGCCAAAAAAAAAAAATACCAGCAGAAGTGTATGCAGCTTTTTACTGTCACTTAGGAAACTATCCCATGGGACTTAAGGATCAGTAGACAGAGCTGTATCAGATGCCTCTTCTATCGTCATGGAGAAGGGCTTGGTATTACCATGCTTGGCTTACAGCAGAATGTACTACAATTATATGGGGGAGAAGTGGACATTGGAACACGGTCCAGGCTTTGCTTGCAGAGGAGAGGAAATGGCTCAGGGCCAGACAGCCAATTGACTCTACCACACAAGGTTTCTTCCTCTGTCCTACTTGAGGGTAAAAAATTTTAAAAACAAGGTCTTCAAAGGGTAACTGAAGAAACTAAAAGGGAAGTAAAAAATTTCTGGAAACAAATGAAGGTCACAACACAACCTAACAAAATCTATCAGATACAACAGAAGCAGTGCTATGAGGAAATTTTATAGCAATAAATGTATACACCACAAAAATAGAAAGATCTCAAATAAACAACCTAACACTCCACTTCAAGTTCTTAGAAAGGCAAGAACAAACCAAATTCCAAATTAGAAGGAAACAAATAATAAAGATCAGAAATGATTGAAATCACAACTGAAAAAAATATGCAACAGGGCCTGGTGTGGTGGCACATACCTATAATCCTAGCACTAGAAAGACTGAGACAGGAGGATTGCCACAAATCTGAGGCCAGCTTGGGCTACATAGTGAGTTCACCAGCCTGAACTACAAAGTGAGACCCTGTCTCAAAAGCAAACAGTTGGGTTTTTGGAAGAATAAACAGTTGACAAACCTTTAGCTAGGCTAACCAAGAAAAAAAAGAGAGAATGCCCAAATAAGTCAAATTAGAGATGAAAAATAAGACATTACACCAATACTACAATTTCCAGCATATGGAATCAACTCAGATGCCTTTCAGTGGATGAATGGATAAAGAAAATGCAACATGTTTATGAAGAGTGGAATGTTATCCCGCCATAAAAAGATGAAGTTCTGTCATTTGCAGCAACACAAATGGAACTGGAAGTCGTTTTGTTAAGCAAAATAAGCCAGATAGAGAAAGACAAATGCTACATGGTCTCCCTCATAAGTGGAAACTAATAAGTTGATTTCCTAGAAGAACAGAATGGAATAATGGTTACTGGGACTGAAAAGAACAGGGAAGAGGGGTAGAAAAGAATTTCAATAAGAAGCACCAAAACAGAGTTAGAGTAAGGGAATCATTTCTGGTTCTTCTCTAGAATTATAGGGTACCTGCTGTTTAAAATAATCTATGCTCTATGTCAAAATGACTAAAATAGTACAACATTCCCAATGTTCTGGAAATCTCGGAAAGAAATACACGGAGACACAGAATTCGGGTAAAATAATAAAAGTTCTACTTGCAAGTGGGTGGGACCACCAGAAACCAGTCTGGTTAGTATCTGGGCCCCTTTGTTCAGTGTTTCCCTTTTTATATCCTTTTTAGCCATTAACTCATCCCTAGTGGTCTTTGATGTGTAAATACAATTCCAGTTCCTATTTACAAGTCACAGACACAAGATAGGCACATATACATTGTAAATTCACCCAGGCATTGCAACTTTGTTAGGTTAATGAGGTTACTTATTAAAGAGTCAGATTACCATCACCTTAAACGAGGAGAGTTACAAGAGTTACAGGAAAAGCAAATCTTAAAGGAATACATTACTTATTTTGCTTCTACAACTACCTTAATATTCAATCTACTAAGTTATCTAAAACTTTTCCCTATCACCAACACATAAAAAATGATCAACATTTGAAGAGACAGATGCTTGTTACTCTGATTTTATTATTACACATTGTATACATGTACTAAGTTTCCATAATGTACCCCTATAAAAATGTACAGATATTATGGCTCAATAAAAAACTAAGAAGAAAAGTCCAGATCTTAAATTTATCTAACTCACTTCACTTGCTCATTCAGATACTTCTTGAATGCCTTTTGTGTGACAGTGTGTTGGAAGGGAAGTATACAGTTGTAAGATAGAGAAGAAGCTCTATTCAGTAAATATACTTTAGATGTATTTTTTTAAAATAAATTTATTTTCAAACATTTTTTATTTTTGAAAATTAAAAAGCACTAAATTTTTTAGAGGAGAGAAGAGTTACGAGAAAGTGGTCCACGAGGTGTGAAGTGGACAAGTGCAGGGCTATAGATAAGAAGTATGTTTCAGCTCCTGGCCAATTTCAGAAATAAAGTCCTCAGGCCTTTCCAAAATGAAATAGATAAATGTAAATGAGTTCAACTTGTTTGCAAGTAATCTAGCAAAAATCTAACAAAGCTTGTAAATGCAAATATGCTGTCACAGAGATACTTGCTTCTCAGAAACTCCCACAGATATATTCACACATGCACTAAATACAATTGTAAAATGCTATTATTTGTATGAGAGTGTCACAGCAAGAATGGAACTAATTCAAATCTTCATTTAAAAGAATCTGGTTAAATAAGTTGTGAACATCCATATAATGAAATAGTCTGCAGTGGTTACAATAGCTGAACCAGATCTGCATGTATTGATACGAAACCATTTCCAAGCTCTAGTTAAGAAGTCCCAATTAGCAAAGTTTTAAAATTTCTTTCAACAAATGTATGCTTGGGGCTGGGGATGTAGCTCAGTGGCTCTGCACCTGCCTGGTAGGCGCGGGATCCTGGGCTCTATCCCAGGTTGGGGGGGCGTGTCTTTGGTTTCCAGATCCCAAAACTGAGGGACAGGAAAAAAATCCCTTTCCTTTGAACTCTAATCCGTGAGTGCTTTGACAATCAAGCCTCCGTGGATTCCACCCCTAAAGATCTGGCAAAAAAATAGTGTTCTTAGATTGCAAGAGACCACCCAATAATGTGGGGCTGTGGGGAGGTCCTCACCCTGTCTGGAGCCACTGGCTCCTACTGAACTTCCTGCTCCACCTGGGGAGCTTGGTGCCTCTTGCTGTGGTGGCTCTGGTGGGGAAGTGCTCAGTGGTGGTGGTGGTGGCAGAACTCTTGAGGAAAGTATTACAGTCCCTTCATTGTCAGCAGGGCAGAAAGTTAAATCCACAACTTTTTCTGTGCCGCAGGCTCCAACTTCCACTTTTCAAGAACAAAGAAATTCCAATGCGCCACATGGCATGGCTTCCTCATTCCTTGCAGACAGGCAAAGGAGACTTTTAAAATGTCTACAAGCACTGCTCTGCCTGCTTTCAGTCCCTCACCGCCCCCCGCCCCCAGTGAGACTTTGCAAAACAAAGGAATGCATAATTCTCCCCTGGCTCTGCCTATTTACATATTAACAACTTGTTTGGCAGGCTACACTGACAAGAAATTCCATCGGGCCCTACTGTTTTCTACACAAATATTAGAAAACAAAATATAAGGTTTAAAACATTTACAACAAAATGTAATGGTTACGATTGGAGCTGCCTTGGGCTGGGGATTTAGCTCAGTGGTTTCGCTGCCTGCTGTGCAAGCTCAAGAAGAACCCGAGTTTGATCCCCGGTACCGAAAAAAAAAGATTGGAGCTGCCCAGTGCCTGCTACAGTCCGCTTGGTCCATATTAAAATCAGCTGCAATGTCCTGACAGAAAGGGGAAACTTTTAAAAAAATCAAATTATATATTCTGGCAAATTGACAAATGTACCTTGCATCTCTAACTTAAAGTAATGTTTAATTGGTGTTTGCAGATGTTTAATTGGTGTATTTAAAGCATTTCTTCTACATTGCAAATTCTTGAATTGTAATTATAGGATTAACTTGCTCTTCTCTCTACTTTCTGCTTACAGACTTCTGACAATAACTGTAGCACAATATTATGCTACTGTTCTATTACTAGCTTGTTATACAAGATTACACTTATAGGTATAAAGTGCTTTTATTCCTTCTGATTCTAATTACAAGAGATCTCTATTGATTGACCTACAAAAATATTGAGTAGTCTTAATTACAAATATAACCAAAAAATTATAAAAGAGATGTTATAATTCAAATAGGGCAAATATATTTGAGTGCACTCTAATTTCATAAATTGTCTTATATGTTTGTTTGTCCAATTGTTTGAGTGCAACAATATTTTTTCCTTTTTTGCCTTAAATATTTTTCTTAAAAAATATTTACCTATAATTTAAATTGGCTTATAGATAAATGTTATTAAAGTTAAATGCATGTCTTATTTTTCCCCCAGGTTGCTAGCTGATCAAAATGACATCAAAGATTAATTTTGATTGTAATGCATATTGCTGTCTACATTCAATAACTCAAAAAAGAATTTTATTGGTTACAAATAATGTGTTAATTGTTACAATCTGGTTTTTACAGGTTAAATTTTAAAAGTCAAGGTAATTAAATGGAGATAGGTTTGGGGTGATGGCTAAATGGAACTCCCCTTGATGAATGAAGAAGCAGCTGCCCAGAAAACAGTTATTCTGGTATTTATTCATTAATGGGAGCCTCAGTAATTTTCACAGCCTTATGGAAAGACACAACCCCAACAAACATTGCTTAAATATGTTATTATAAAATTGCATTGGTTATTGTCAAAGGGTTAAGTTTTAAATATATTATTGTAATATGTTTTTATTGGTCATCTTCAAAACAAAAATTTCAGTGGGAAAAATAAGGTGTTATTAAAAAGATGCTTATGGTACCAAGCTATGTTATAAGACATAAGGTTTCATATAATTGTTATAATTATTATTGCTACTTTTCTGGTGTACAAAATGTATTCACATCTTCTGACTGTACAGGTCTTCCAACATATTGTTTATAGTAACAACCTCCTTTTGATCCAGGCATTTGCCTTTCTCTTATGCTCCAGCTACTCATAATAGCAGGTACATTTATAGGCCCATACATTTTCCTTAGTTGGCATCCTATCAAAAGGTAATAACCTAAGAGTTTCCTGTTTTTTATGTGCTTTTGGAAGGGAGTGACTGCATTTAACAAGGGCTATTTTATACTAAGATACATATTTAAGTGTGTTATAAAGATAATATCATCATCATTGTTATGTTAAAGTATTATGTGTGGCTCTTGATTTAAAGTTTTTTTCTGTTAATATTCTACAGGAATTCAACTACTAGAACAACCATGATTGATAAAAATAACAGTCCTAATGTTGCCGCAAAGCAGCTAGTGCTATAGCCAAGTGTTACAGCTCAGTGTCACAGCTAAGTGCCACAGTTCAGAGCTTTACAGCTCAGTGTGGTGGCTCTGGAACACAGCTCTCATAATTTGAGGACTAGAGAATCTGATGGTCAGTTGAAAAGGTGGAAAAAAATCTTTATTACACCGGCAAGACCCAGTTGGCTCAGAGGAGTCTGAGCACTACCAGAAATGAGAGCCTCCTTATATAGGGATCTACAGGGTAGGTGAGCATGCTCACTGAAGCAGGGGGCAGAGTTACAGAACATTCCTGAAGCACAGGGGCGGAGTTACAGAACATTCCTGAAATACATCCCTTGTAAGCATGCTCACTGAAGCAGGGGTCAGAGTTACAGGACATTCCTGAGGAAAAGGGCAGAGTTACAGAACATTCTCAAGAGGGAGCAGAGCTTAACAGAGCCCTCTTGTGAGGGGGCAGAGCTTAACAGAACATTCCTGAGAGGTCACACAGTTTAAACAGTTACAAACCATTTTGATACATTGGGCAGGAGCCCAGCAGCACAAACCTACATTTCCAAAACAAAACGTTCTGTGGAAAAGAAATGGAGCCAAGGCAATGGCCTATCTTATTGTATAGCACTTCTCTATCATCCACCCCCCTTTTTTTCTGTGGGTGTTAATGGGTTTTGGAGTTTCTCCTGAGATAACTGAACAACATGGCTTGACCCTCTACTTGGAACCCTGGTCCCCATCTTCCTGTTGCTAATGATTGGTCTTTGTCTGTTCAGGTGCCTCACAATTTCTACAAGATCGAGTTCAGGCTTTCACAAGACAGTCAGTACAACAATTACTGGTGAGAGCTCACCTAAACTATAACCTTTTAGCTACTAGTGATGCCCTTTGAGGCAACACCTAAATAGAGGAATCAAAGCAGGGAAATGATAGAGAAATGTTATACAATAAGACAGGCCCTTGCCTTGCTTCCATTTTTTTTCCCACAGAACATTTTGTTTTGGAAATGTAAGTTTATGCTACTGGGCTTCTGCCCAATGTATCAAAATGGTTTGTGACTGTTTGAACTGTGTGATCTTTCAGGAATGTTCTGTTAAGTTCTGCCCCCTCACAAGAAGGTTGTTAAGCTCTGCCCCCCCCTCAGGAATGTTCTGAACTCCACCCCCTGCTTCAGTGAGCATGCTCATGAGGCATGTGTTTCAGGAATGTTCTGAACTCTGCCCCTCTGCTTCAGGAATGTTCTGTAACTCCACCCCCCAGCCCCCCACCCCCGCTTCATTGAGCATGCTTGCCTACCCTGTAGATCCCTATATAAGGAGGCTCTCATTTCTGGTAGTGCTCAGACTCCTCTGAGCCCGCTGGGGCTCACTGGTGTAATAAAGGTTTTTTTCCACCTCTTCAACTGACCATCAGATTCTCGAGTCCTCAAATTATGAGAGCTGTGTTCCAGAGCCACCACACTGAACTGTAAAGCTCAGCTGCATCTCAAAGCTGTGGCATTTGACTGTAACACTGAGTTGTAACACTCAGCCATGCCTCTAAGCTGTGGCACTTAGCTGTGACACTGAGCTGTGACACTTGGCTATAGCACCTATCTGCTCTGCTCTGCCACAACACCCTAACTATACTTTAGATTCCAAAATAATTGCTCTCCAGGTAAAATTACAACAGTTAAATTCATTACTCCTATTGTAATGCTAATGTTATTGATCTTCTCTTCTGGATGTTCAAGAACACCACCAAAGTTCAGAGACCAGCTCTAGAAAGGTAACTGGGCTAAGAAGACAACCAATATTTTGGCCCTGGCCCTCCAAGGTCAACAAAGACCCAGGACATGAAGGAATCTTTTCTATATTTTTTGGTAAGTCACTCAACCTCCTGAGCAAGGAGATTGTTGGATACCAAAGCAATAATTGCAGTTTGCCACAGGAATGTCATCTGGAGGGAAAAATCTCCCATGCTTTCACAGAAGGCAACATGGTCAAGCAAGGCTGTGACCCATCCTGATGGCTGACACTGATGGGAGTTGAGAGGCTCTATACATGGTTCTAAGATATTGTCTGAGGAGACCTAATTGACCTTGATAGATAACAAGAGGTTGATTTTATTTATATAGGTCTCACTGAAACTTGGTCTTAAACACCCAGTATAAAAGTATAACTAAAGATATGTAAACTTAAGACCATAATAATACAAGTAGACTTAAAAAGAGGCTCCAATTGCTAACCCCTTCTGACAGTTTCCAAATATACTGGTAGCTAACCACTATTATGGGTCATTGGATAGAACCAAGGTAAAATTTATACAAACTCAATGACAGTTTTAAAAATATTTTGGCTCAAATTGTTTTTGAAATTATTAACTTTAGTCCTTTTACAGCTACAATTAAAATTATGACAAAATATCAGATTTATAGATAATCTCCATTAGCAGAAGATCTACAGGTCAACAAGTTAAACTCACTGTTTTAGTCCCCTAAAAATAGTTTCTAAACATGGCTCTTTCCCAAAACCACCCTTTTAATTTTAGTGCTTATACCTTGACTATACATGCTCTAATTTCTTTTAAAGTTTTGTTTATTCTTGCTTGTAGGCTGCCAAATTCTAGGTGATCATACAGATAACATCAACAACAAATGTGCTAGACTTTTTTTTTTTACCAAAATCCACTAGATTGATCTTATAGGGTTTATAGTTACTAAATTACCACATGATTTTTATTTAAAGCCTGTAAAATTAACTCGCTAAAAGGGTTCCCAACTGCAGTCTTCCTTACATCGACCCTTCTCAGCTCAAAGCAGTTAGATGAAACTTGCGCCCCTTCTCCCCTAACCACAGTTGGGATAGCCCTTTCAAAAAGAGCTTATTATAGACAACTAAGCCAGTTAAACACAATATAGGTCCTTATAACCCATAGAGATAAGCCACTGTTGGGTGTACTCACTTTTCCTTAAAAACACATAAACAAGAAACCTCTACAAGCTCAATTAGATTTTGTCACCTTCTCTAGTTGCCTTTATTTAAAAATTTTTAAAATCCATTCATGGAAAATAAATATCTTCCATCAAAACTCCATTGATACTAAGATAAATCTACAGACATGTCCTAGACACAAATGTTGTCAAAGGATGTCCTAATTAAAAGGTAATATGGCTCAATGCAATTAATAACATAGGGGCCAGAGTATGCTTGTGTTCCTACAGAGGACAAACTCAAACCTGCCTTTGGCTCATCCCTTTCCTTGGGAAACTCTTGCTTTGGTACCTATTTTTACCAATCAGTCTGATGTCTTGGGGGGCCATTCTGATGTTCATATCTCTCCTATATCTACCACGTATAATTACAGTGGGAAAGCAGTGGGCCTCCCTCTGTCTTGGCCCATCTTCCCTCTATCTTTCACTTTGGGTAACTGAAAAGACAGTCATTGTCCATAATGCATCAGGCAAGGATCAGATGAGCTGGTGCTAATTAATAATTTCAACCTTACCTCAACAGATAATCCTCATAACCTTTCATCTCCCCTCTCCTCTTGCCCTAATGTCACTCATTATGTTCCTCTCTCAAAGTATGCTTCTTGGGAAGACTATTGCATTCATGAACTAAATGAAATGGTCATACAAAATATAGCTTTCCAGGATTGGTCTCATACAAAGTACAATGTTACCGGCCACCTTCTGGCATCAGTACTACATATATCATCAAAATACTTCCAAAGAGATTTTTGGCAATTGGCTGCCTGTTTACAAGTGATCACTCTCTCTAGTCGTAGCTTAAAGGACAGGAGCTACACAGGGGCCAATAAGATCTGGGCATGTGCTTGAGTACAAAACCCTTATGTGCTCCTAGTTGGGCAGGTCAACATTACTCCAGAAGGAGACTCTTTTAATTCAGTTGCAAAAATTGTAATCTTACTGCCTGCCTTACTAACATTAATAAGGATAAAGATGTGCTAATATTATATAGGCTATCCTTTGTCATGATACCCACTAATATTTCTGGCCCTTGGTATCATGACCATGGACTGTAAGTACTGGAAGAAATACACAGACAGCTCATTCACCCCCCCATCAGATGGTAGGACTTATTATCCTATAAATTATCTCTCTAGTTACTCTGCTTGCCACCACTGTGGTTGTATTTGTGGCCTTAGCAAAAATGTGGAGAATGCAGTTTGTCAATCGTTTAGCAAAAAATACCTCTTATGCCCTTTAGACCCAGGAAGATATTGATGTTAAGTTGGTAATCAAGTTAAAGCCCTACAATATCATCAAGGATTTAGCATTTAGCACTGTCATGCTAAATACCCACACATTTGCATCACGGCTCTTCCATACAATGAGTCACTATGGGACTAGAAGAAGGTTGCTGCACATTTAATGGGTATCTTTCATCATACCAATCTCAGCCTAGATTTCCAAAAGTTTCATCAATAGATCTTGTCCATTCAACATGCTCACATTAGTTTCCTCACCCCTGAGGACATGGCAAAATTGGTTCTTGATTCGTTGAATGGATTCAGTCCTTTCAATCTGGCCAAATATAGCATTGCTGTGATCTTGGGAATTCTGATTTTCCTGTTGCTGCTGATGATTTGTTTACTAGTCCTCTGCAGTCTTCCTAGGACAACTCACTGAGCTTGTCTTGAGACATCATCACAAGCTACAGCTACAAAACAGAAGAGGGGGAGATGCTGGGAGCCCTGTGCTATGGATCACTATGGCCTAACTCACCTCCTCCCGAAGATGAGGAAGGGCCCCGTGGAAGAAGAACAGGTGACAAGATGGCGTGGCGGAGCAAAGCCTGGCCAAGAAGAGGACGTGTCTTCCTCCTCATCCATTTGCCATAAAACCATCAAGCATGATGTTCTGCAGACTGTAGCTACTCTCCCTGTTCCAGTTATGGGCACCCCCTTCTACCTCCCCCTGTACTTATCTCTATACTATAAATAAATGCACTACAGTTGCCAGCCAGACCTCTTCTCCCATCAGGAAGAAGGCTCCGCCTGGCCCCAGCTTTGTATCTCTTTGTTCTTTTGTATCTTTTTGTCTTTCTTTTTCTTCATCACCGGCCATTCTCTCTGTGGACCCTTCAGCCATGCAGGCCATGGCAATATAGACTTCTATTCAGCTATAAACAGGAACTACAGAGGGTAGGGTGTGGTGGCACATACCTGTAATCCTAGCATTCAGGAGACTGAGGCAGGAGGATCACTGTGAGTTAAAGGCCAGCCTAGACTACAGAGGGAGTTCAAGGCCAGTCTGAACTGCATAGTGAGACCCTGTCTCAAAAAACAACACCCCGGGGCCAGGGATTTAGCTCAGTGGTTCCGCTGCCTGCCTTGCAGGCGCAAGGACCCAAGTTCAATCCCTGGTACCAAAAAATAAATAAATAAAATAAGCAATTTCTCTTTAAAAAAAAACAAAAACAAACAAAACCACCCCCTTAAAAAAGAACTATAGATACACAAAACAGCATGGATTAATCTTAAAAATGTAAAGCTGCATGAAAGAAGCCAGTCAGAAAAGAACATATATTGCATAATTCCATGTATGTGAAGTTCTAGAACAGGCAAAATTAATCTATGGTAACAGAAAGCAGAGCAGTGGTTTCTAGGGTAGACATGAGGAGGGAGGTGACTGGAAAGAAGCACAGAATTTCTTGGGGTGGTGACATGTTCTGTTCCTCCACTATAGTGTGATCACACAGGTGCATGCATGTATCAAGACTCATGGTTCTGTACACTTAAAATGTGTGTACTGTATTGCATATAAATTATACCTCAAGAACACTGACTGAAAAAAATAAAACATAGGCAAGAGATTGTAAAGTTCTTGAAAGCCGAGAGGTATGGAATGTCTCTGTTGTATTTGTGACCTGACCTGAGGTGTCCTGAGTGGCCTAAGTAGAGAACAGAGGATACCAGCAGATTCCAGCAGAGCCAGAGTGCAGGGCTCAGGCAGGATTAGGAGCACTGGAAGATCCAGTTGGAGAGGTTTGTGGCACACAGCCAGGCCGTGGTGGCCTTCTTTGCTGGGCTGGGTGTTTAGACTTCCGTAAGTAGATAACACAGAATGAATGGGTGGCGTTCAGCTGGAGAGAGGGACTGTGGGGAGGCTCCTGTGGCAGCATTGAGCAGGAAAGCTTGGAAGAGGAAGAATTTGGAGTTGTGACACCGCTTCTGCTGCTCTCAAGCCAAAAATAAACCTGAAACGATTTCACAAGCAAAACTTCTCCATATCTCACATTGCAGGCAACTGGGCTGCCTCAGAGTCCCAAACTTTCCCTACCCCACTTCCCCTAGGCTCAGTTCCTCATCTGTCCCCTGGCTTTACAGGCACCTGAGGATCCTACAAAGAGACTCTGACGGACCTCTGCCTAGGAAAGAGCCGAGGACAACAATGAAGGCCAGACCATACTGTGTGGTAGTGGTCCTACTGCTGCTGACAGGGCTTTCCGAGTTTGGAGAAGGGACTTCTAATCCTGGGCTCACGACTAGAATCACCAAGAAAAGCCTGAAATATGGTAAGGAGATGGGTTTGTGTCTTCTGATGCCCTTTTCTACCCACCAGAGTTCTGAAGTCACAAAGACAATGAGTGATGGGCTAGGGTAAGGCCACTGCCTGACTTAGGCACTTTGGATGTCACCCTCTGGGCTTCAATTTTCCCATTTTGAATTTGGGAGGATAAGGATGGAACTAGATCAGCCTTTCTCCTTCATTAAAATTGATGGTGCATGTGGTGGCACATGCCTGTGATCCCAGCACTTGACTTTTTTTTAATTCTGGAACCGGGGATCGAACTCAGGACCTTTTGCTTGCAAGTCAGGCACGGTGCCACTGAGCTAAATTCCCAGCCCTGATTCCAGCACTTGGGAGGCTGAGGCAGGAGGATCATTGCAAATTCGAGACCAGCCTAGGCTACATAGCGAATTCAAGGCCAGTCTGAACCACACACCATATAGCAAGACCCTGTCTCAAAACAAATAAAAATTCCTAGGATATATGTATGTTAAAATACAGATCCCAAGATTGGCTAAGGCTGGGCCTGGGAATCTGCAAGGCTGACATTTCACCCCTGGCAATAGTAATAAAGCTGAAAAAAGTCTGATCAAACTGCAGTGAGTTATTCCCCAAGAGTCCCTTGTATCCCACCTTTGCTCCAAATCTTTTTGAATGAATAAAAACAAAGATTGCCATTTACCTGACATTTTTGAGTCCTGATTTATTTCTCAGGCTCAGGTCAGAATTATTGTTACCATTTTGCTAGTGAGGAAGCTGAGGCTCAGGGAATTTAAGAGACTTGCCAGGAATTGCATTAACAGCAAGTAGCAAATCTTGTTTTCTATCCTAGTGCATGTGATTGCAAAGCATAGCCACCTCGGTTGCCTCCCACCAAATAACTAAGTCAAACAACCTTCTATTTCCCTCCTCCCAGCCATACAATATGCAGTCACCACCCTGAAGAAGGAGCTGTCCACCATCAGGTTGCCTGATATATCAGGAAGTTCTGAGATCAGTTGGGTTGGATGGGTGAGCTATGATTTTTACAGGTAAGGTCTCCTTTCTCCAGGGACAGCCAACGAGGAAGGATGGGAACCTAAATTCATGGGGGAAGGGATCAACATGGAGTTGGCAGTGGACTAAAGATAGAGGGTTACAGCTAGCTCTTGTGGGATTGCTCAAAGGAGCTGCATGTTTCCTGCATTATCAGGATGAAAAGGTAAACCATACCTCAACCCTAGATCAGTTGGTTAGGGAGACTCGAGCCCTGGAGAGGTTTCCAGACAATAACTGGCTCACTGTGGATGTGTAAGCATTGCTAAAGATGGCAGAGAGAGGAAAAGAAATATCCTAGTTTCTCTCTCTTCTCATCCAAGACTCTCCTCTTGACTGCTTTCCATTGGCCAATCTTCACCAGAAGCCTGTTGCAAAAAGATCTGGGAAATGCAGTTTGCACAGGTTAGTCCTACTCAATATGGCTCAAAGCAAGGGAAGACCAGGGGATAGATCTGAGAACAAATAAGCAAATGAATATTTGCAGCACCTACCTGGGGAGCACTTGCCCCAAAGAGGGGCATCTGCTACTTACCTGCAATTGTTTGATGCTGAAAGTAGACAGTAGCATTCCCTTTTGATTTTTTTAAGAGAAACCAAAAATCCAGTTGTTTATTTTTTCATGTTTTTAGTGTAAAATTTTCCCAATTTTATTTTTTTTCATTAAGTTTATTGGTAAATTTTAGGTATACATTATGATCACACTCATCATTGGGAATTTGTACCTGTACATGATATATCTTGATTCTTGTTTTTTTCCCCATTCCCCTTCCCTCCCTTCTATCCCTCCATCCCTCCCTATTCACAAAAGCTTTGTTTCCATTTTTTCCTTCTTTTCTTATTTTTTTCGTTCCCTTCTCCCACCTTCCCCCAGGTCCCCTTTCTCTTTGAACTTTTTCTTCCTATTTCACAATATATATCATACATTTTGGTCCTCATTAATACTTTCAGTTTAGATTAAAAATTTTTTAAATACAGCATAGGAAAAGAAAGGTAAACCCGGGTAGGTATAGTGGCACATGCCTATAATCCCAACTCTTGGGAGGATTGTCGTGAGTTCAAGGCCAGCCTGGGCTACATAGTGAGTTGAAATGAGACCCTGTCACACACAAAAAAAGAAAAGAAAGATAGATCTGTAGGCCCCATATAGCCCACAGATTACTAGTGAGTGATCTCTAAATTGTGAGTCCCTGTGGTTGTTTGTTTGTTTTAGTGGTTCTGGGGATAGAATCCAGGGCCTCACCCATTCTATGCACATGCTCTGCCACTGAGCTGCATCCGCATCCCCAAGCCTTTGTTTCCTATTTGAAGCAATGAGGGAGAGTATGTGAAGGGCTAGCTGTTCCCTGGAGACCCCAGCTGTGAAGACAGAACACATACAAAGCCAGCTCACAGGGTCCTTGCAGCACTGAGGGTCAGATCATTAGGGACAGGAGCAGCTAGCTGTGGGAGTGGTGTCAAAGAAGAGAAGTCTTTAGTCTCAGAGGGTTAGAAGAGCTCCCTGGAGGAGGGAGGACCTGGGCAGACCTGGAAAGATGCACAGGAGATGACCAGATGGTCTTTGTGGTTTAGGTCCATAGAATTGAAAGAGACTGTAAGAGGCTAGAGGGGGCTCTTGGGACCCATTTAGGGTCACACATGGCTTTTCTGGTTTGATAATCTGCCTTCCTTCCCTAGCCTGAAGATCTATCACTTTAATCTCCAGAACTGGGATCTGAGTCTACTTCCAGAGCTGGGCATAAGAGTTTCTTTGTCCAGTAACTACATGTCTATAGGTGGGAATTGGAAGGTGAACAAGGCATTCATGTGAGTAGTATTTGGTTAAGATGTTACTCAGCCTTGGTCTTTGGGCAGGGCACACCCTCCCTCCCTGGATCCCATTTCAGGAATCTCAAATGTCTAGCATATAATGGACCCAGATCCAACTGTGCTTAAGCTTTAGTCTCATCATATGTGAAATGGGGTTAACAATAACCTACTTCTAGATGCAACAAAGATAAGGCACTTAGCACTGTGCCTGGAACATAGTATACCCAACAAACACTGGCTGTTTTCATTCACGGTAAATAGAGGTCCAGACAAGGGACACAGTTAGTTAGTAGGAACCCAGGTCTGTGTTCTTCTGACTGCTCTTCTTGAAAACAAACCTCCTTATACAGGAGTTTGCTTTGCCTTTCTTCTAACAGCACCCTACAGGGCACCTTTGATATGAAGGTATATGGCATTTCTATCTCAGTTTCTCTGAACTTGGGCAAGGATCAGTCTGGACACCCCACTTCCTTGGTGACCCAGTGCAGCAACTCCATTGGCCACGTCAGCATTGACATTTCTGGAAGCTTAAGGTAGGTGACCCATGTATATTCACTGGAGATAATCAGCTCTGCCTCAGCATCCAGCTCCCCCAAGTCCTGCTCATCTAACGGAGCAAAAGAACAGAATTTTAACACTCATCAAGATCAAGGCTCAGCAAACTATGCCCTTTGAGCCATTTCTCACCTGCCACCTGTTTTATAAATTAAGTTTTATTGAAACATAGCCACGCTCATTGGCTTACATTTTTGTCTATGGCTGCTTTAGCACTACAGTGGCAGAGCTGAGTACAGTAGTTGCGATAGAGCCCAGATAGCATACAGTGCCCACAATGTTTATTATCTGGCCCTTTAAGAAAAAGCACATAGATTCCCAGGCAAATGTGTTTAGTGGCAGCCCCGAAAAGAGAGTGGCCTGCTTGTGGGGGATGCACTGAATGCATGATGGCACTTCTTCAAAGTGACTGCTTTTACACTGTTTTTATTGTCACTGCATCTCCTGGGTCCTGGTAGGAAATGGAGGGCAATTCAACAGATTTAATCAACAAAAATCCAATGAGAGGACTGTTAACCCAAGTGTGGACAGGAATAAGGAAACCAGCAGAGTGGTGCATCCAGAGGCCAGGGACAGCAGGGAGCCATTGCCACTCCTGGAGCTGAAGGTAGGAAGCATCTGAAGGTTGTACCAGAGCCTAGAAAGAGCTGGAACTTTGGAAAAGGAAATGAGACAGAGCCAGGCATTGTCACCACAACGATGTAGGAGGAGGAACTTGAATGTATGTACCCCAACCCATTTCCTTCCTCCCTGCCTCTGTCTCCCATTAGCCAAAACAACCTGCAACCAGAGAGCACAAGAGCTTGGGAAGGGAATCTGTAGTTGTGAGATAGGTAGAGTGGAACTGGCAGGAACAAGAGGACACAGAATAAACATCAAAGTGCCTCTTTGCCTAAAATTGAAGTATTGGATGACCAATGCCATCCATCATGGTGAGAGAACTAACAGTACACAGAGATGCGGAGATCTTTAATGCTGCTGTCGCAGGTGAATTTGTACTGGGGGAGTCCAGGGCTGTCAGTTGTTCATTTATTTAACTGACATAAGTTTTCTGCACACACTCTAGGGGCCCTGAACTTGAGGCTATTTATGGGAAAAAGAGAACTTTAGCTGAGCCTGTAGACCTCAAAACACTGTGTTGTTTTAATTAGGTGGACATGTGCCATGAAATTCTATAGTTTACACCACACAAACACACACACACACACACACACACACAGTGGATTTTTAAGAAGGGGAGCGATATAACCAGATTTGTGTTTTTAAAGATTGAATCTTTAGAAGCAATTAGAGCAGGGCAGAGTGGATGGGGTGGGGAGATCAGAGAGCAGGCACGGGCAGTTGTGCAGGTGATAGATGATGGCAGGGCATGGCAGTAGAGGTGAGGGAGGAGATTGGATTGAATTCAGGGAACAAGAAGGGCAAGGAGTCCAGGACGACTCTATGTCATCTGTGGTCCATGGAAAATCTCAGACTGCTTCAGTGTTTGAACTTTGTCTTAAGGGGTACTCGTGATGCAAAAGGGGCAGGTTTTTCTGGAAACAACACTCCAATCATGGCTAGTAGGGAGCCCAGCCAGGGTCTCTGTGGCAGCAGCCTCAGAGCTCATGCCATCCAAGGACCAAGGTCCAGCCAGGCTGTGGGAAAGTTCAACTCTGTGGGCAGCCTTTGATTAGTAATAAAATGCATCCTGACCCTCTCTCCTCTTTTCTCTAGCTGGATCCTAAACCTCTTCCATGAAATAATCGAAAACAATATCAAAATGGTCTTGGAACAAAAGGTAAACAAAAGGATAAGCAGATTGGTAGTTAACATATGAATCATTGGTATTTACATATTGGATGTTTGGAAAAAGTCTTCTCTCTTAAGTATGTCGCCATTTGAATTTGCTTAGTAAAATCTTTTTGCATGATGCAAAGGCATGTGAGTTCCCAACTCTGTGCTCAATGGAACTGACAAAGTTTTTTTTCATTATCTAATTGCAGGTAGTATTAGTATTAGAGAAATATTGGTGAGAAATGATCTTGGATCCCTCCCTCACACCATACAAAAAAATCAACTGTAGGTGGTCCAAGGATTTCAATGCCAAAATTAATCTTAAAACGTTTTAGGAGGAAACCTAGTATATCTTTCTCACCCTAGGAACATGATTCCCCCCCACACACACACACCATATTGAGAATGGCAGTGGCAATGGCCTTTGGGATCACTCACCCCTGGAAAGCACTTGGTTTGTGGAGGTGGGCAGGTGCCTCTTCAATTTATGCTCTATGTATCTTGGGCAACTCAATGAATTCACAGGAGCCTCAGTCTCCACATTTGTCAAAGGGGGACAATGACCCCTACCACTGAGTTCCTGGGACTCAAGTTGTGTTTGGAGTAACAGCATTGTTACCATCTCAGAACTACCTCACCCTCTTTACTCTTCAATGTTGAGCCACAGTCCAGCAGTTAGATGCTCTGGGTTTAAATCCTAGACTTTCATAGCTGTTAAGTCTTAGATAACTAACTGAACCTCCCTGAGCTTTAGGATTCCTATCTATAAATAGGAATAATCATAACATCTACCTTGCTGTGAGGACCAAGAGATGTGATATAAGTGCCTAGGACTAAGAGCTAGATAAATGGGTGAGGTTATTTTCATACCCAGCTAAGCTCTCCACTAGTCGCACGTGGATTGTGGTCTTTGCCCTTCAAACATAGGAAACATAGGCCAGAAAAATCTGGGGAATGAGGCAAGTGTCAGAGAGGGATGGACTTGCTAGGGATTTAGCTCAGTGGTTTCGCTGCCTGCTGCACAAGCACAAGGACCCCAGTTTGATCCCTGGTATGGAGAAAAAAAAAAAAAAAACAGAGAGGTATGTACTGTTTCAGATGTGGTCATTGACTTTAGTTCCCACAGTGTCGTGAGTGCAGAGTTCTAGCTGGCTCTGAATGAAGAGAATCTCTAGCCAGGAGTTTTGGGGAAAGATAGGTAAGATCATGTCCTGGGAGGGCTGGCTCCCTGGGCAGTGTTGTCCTGGCTTGGTGCTCCAGGGAGGCCAACCTAGGTCCACCAGACAGCCTTTGGGTTTACATGAGAACAATGCTTTCAAAATGAAGATGCTTCCCAGAGAGTTGATTTTAAGTGACAGGAAGCCTTGGTATTAAATTATGCAGAATGACAATGAAGGAGCAATTCTCTCTGCAGTCTTCTTTCTTTTCTCACACCAAAGACAAGAAGTCTCAGTATGAGACCAATGCATCCTTTTTTTTCTGACAAAGAGGGGATTAACTAACTGTAGCACCATCTAGCCAGTCTTCCAGAACACTTTTTTTCCAATTCCTTGTACAATATTCATTTTCCCAGTTATATCCTATTTATGTCAGGGACTACCAGTTTCCACTAAAAAGAGCAGTATGAAGTTTCTGTATTTTTTATTAAATGTATGTCCGTTTGAAAAGGCCAGTTTGTATAAAGAAAATATTAAATAAATGATAATATTGGGAAAGGCAAAATGATGGGGAGGGGTGTAGGAATTGCTAAATACGGGAAGTTGCCAGGCTAGGGACTTCTGATATCCCCAGCTAGAATTCCCCAGAAACAAGTGAGTAGCCAAGGAGGACTGGGATTCTGAGGCTGGGCCCTCTTCTAGCTTTGTTATGGGCCCTCTAATGACCTGGTCAGCACTGCCTGCAGATCAGATGCCATGCTCCATGATGGATCCCTTATTCCCAGTGCCAGGTCCTGGAGAGATTTCAGGATCTGAGCAAGAGGAGCCAAAAGGGTCAGGGAATGAGTGGTAGGATTTAATCTGGGCCCTACTGTGCTACGTATTGATGGGGAGTGGCCTCTTCTTCCTTTTCAACCTGTTTCCTGACCCTTCCCAGCACACACTCAGAGGTACTTCCAGGGCTGGATTGCAGCCCATGATTCCTGGAGGTGGAGCTGGGGGAGCTGGAGCATTGCTGAGGAGGGCAGTGGAGGGAGGACTTACCAGCTTTCTCTTCCCCTCTGGCAGATCTGCGAAATGGTCAGGAAGTCCACCACTTCCTACCTGGAGCCCTATCTCAGGACTCTGCCAGGTTTGGAGTGCCCCCTCAACTTCCCTGGGTGCCCTCAGACACCATGACACTAGTTTACCCCGGAGCATCCCTCCTGGGCAACCCTGGGGGAATTCTTCCCATCTAGCAACTCCATCCTACAGTTACAGGGCACCTTTTGAGGTGGGGGGGGTCTGTTCTCTGGCAATGGAGGATCGGGGGGGGGGGGAATCTGGTAGCAGCACAAGGTGGGAAGAGGTGGGAGAAGCAGATGCTTCCTATGTTCCATCTGCTTTAATGAAACAAGAGATGCTCAAACTCAGCCACTCTGGGCCCCATCAGTTCTTCTAATACTCCATGCTCCACCCTGCCACATAATCTTTGCTCCTGGTGTTCCTTCTGCCAGGAGATGTAAATCCACCAGTGCTCATTGCCAGTGTCTTCACTTCACAGGATGTTCCCACTGCAACGAAACCCTGGACTGCATTCTAGGACTAAGCAGCTCAGGCAGCACTCAGCTTTGCCTTTCTCTCCTGAGGGAACAAATTTTTGGAGGAAACTAACATTTATGGATGTCTTCCAGAAATCAGTGGCTTGGGAAGCATAAATTCCTGGGGACAGGAAGCTGAGAGGGACACTATATGTAAAGGCCTCTGGGGCCTAAAGCTTGGAGCCTACACTGACCTGGCTTTTGATTCATGTGGGAAGCTGTAGCACCTGTATGGCTCAGCAAATTACTTTTCTTTCCTTGATTATCCTTTTTGCCTTCTCTCTAGAACTTCTTGCTCTTAGGAGCCAATATCAATTAGGCTGAGGATGGAGCAAGACCTTGTGGAGAACCAAGGCTGCAGCCTCTTCTCCCATAAGCTCTCTGCCCCATGGACATTAGTCACCAAGGAACCTGTGACATCTGGACACCTGGCCACAGCACTTTACCAAACTTCGTCCTTCTTCTTTATAGTTGTCCTCAGTCTAAACTAGGGAGCTCACCTGACTCTGCACTAATCTACACTAAACTTCAATGAAGGATAAAATCATGAACATTGGCCAGGCAAAGCTCCTGCTCAACATGACACCTAAAGAATTTACCTGTACAGGTCACTCAATGTCAGTCAAGACAGACACAGGCTCAAAGCCTCCTTCTTCCACCTCCTGAGTGTGTAGCACACTGGAGCAGCCAGGCTCAGGATGGGGTGCACATGTTCAACAAACTTTGATTTCAGCTGATTGTCTTGCTTTGGCCTCAAAACTATTCATCAAATTTAGGATTTAAAAAACCCCACAAAACTGACATTAAGTTCCATATTCCTGAATCAATTATGGGAAAACTATACTAATATGAAAAATTTAGTATTTTTGCACTTTATAAATGTCTCAGCAAAAAGTGAGGACAGCCCAACTGTACGTGATCCTTTTGCTAGGTCTCAAGCCCTTACCTGCCAGTGGCAACCTCAGCACTCTTAGCGCAAATCCAGGGTATGAGCTGGCCCGGGTCTTCTGTTCGCTTTTCTTCCTCCATGGTGACTAACCACATCCTTATAGTAATTCTTACTCCTCTTCCACCCAATCAACATTAACACAGATTAACACAGCCTACCAGTGCACTACCACCTTACAGCCTTAATAGCTAAAATACCTGCAATCTGAAACCAACAGGGTGGCAAAATGAGAAAGGTCTGACCAAAAGTCTGACTCCTACACATCGCATCTGAACACAACCAGACTGTGACGAAACTATAAAGATGGCAGAGTCTGGGATGGGTGATTTAGCTCAGTGGCACCGCGCCTGCCTCACAAACACAAGGTCCTGAGTTTGATCCCTAGTACTGGGGGCGGGGAGATGGCAGAGTCTGATGCCAAGGCCAAGCGCTTTTCATATTCTTGCTAATGGACTAAGCAACCGTCCCCCAACAATGCGAAGTAAATATTTTGGTCATTATGTCTATTCCAGGATGAATCAAAGATTTCTCTTATCAGTCACAGCTTTAATGATGAAAGTTTTGTTATAGTAAGTAAATAAATCTGGCTGTTGAACTTGGCCCAGTCTTTTTTGTTTTTTGAGACAGGGTTTTACTATGTAGTTCAGGCTGGTGATCCTCCTGCCTCAGCCTCCAGAGTGCTAGGACTATAGGCATGCAATCTCTAGGGTCTTTACTTGGAGTTTTATTAGATTTTTTTCATTCTCTTTGGGGCAATTTTAATTTTTCCTAAAAAATGTTTGCTCTATAAAAGTTCAAAGTTTTAAAGGCACCAAGTAAGCCACATTATTCATTTTTAATTCCAGCCTTATCCATCCTATTCTCCTTCACTCCTAAAATTGTTATTTATCAGTCTTATCAGAGGCTTCTCCACTTTATCAAAGGCCTTTCCATTATTTCCATTTTCTTGAAGCAATTTTTTTCTCATTTATTACTTATTACATTTAAATATTTTTATATAACATGTAAATAATAAATCTCTAAAAATTACTTCAGCTACATTGCACAATTTTGATACATACTCAGCTATAAATAGTTTCTAATTCCCTTAATGGATTCTACTTTGAAGTTATTTTAATATGCTTAAAATTATCCAAATATAACTTTTAAACTTATCCTTAATTATATTATAGTACCAATTAAAGTCTGTAAATCTAATTCTTTGGTATGTGAGACTTTGTTTTTTAATAATTTGGAATATAAAAAACACTGTATTTCTAAATGCTTTTTATATGCTTGAGAAAAGAATATACTCTGTTATGGTTTAGACCTAAAATGCCCCCCAGAATTCTCATGCATCTAGAAGGCAACTGTGTCATGGGGCACTGTACTCCTCTGTGGATTCACCCACTGATGAGTCCTACAGCTCAATGTGCTGTTAGGAGGGGCCCGGTTGGAAGAACAGGTTGGAGTCCCCATGTCTGGATCCCAATTCTTGCGCAGAGTGAAGAGCTGTTCCCCGATGCTCTGAGCAGGCTGCAGGGACAGCCGCGACTCCAGTTACACTTCAGGTGGTGACCTCGCTCTCCATTCTCTGCCCCAGAGTCCCTGAACAACACCAAGAGAAAGGAAGGTGAGGACAATGGTTTAGAGCTCCATCTGCATAAACACAAAATGACTTAGCCCCTCGCTGTAGGTTCCAGGTCCTTGGCACTAACTTATCATCATTGAGAAAAATACCAGCACACCCAGATCCCAAGCTATCCCCAGGGCATTGACCCCGAGGCCTGGGACTTGCTTGACAGTCTCTGGATCGAAGGATGAGACCTAGGAGGGTGAGGAAGCACACAAGTACTGAGGCTCCAGCACCACCTTCTGCCCAAGCCAACATCACACAGAAGTTGCTAATAGACGGCTCCTAGTTTATGCACACCACGTTAGAAATCCTAAGAATAGAAAAATAAAAGTTTTTTTTATAATAAATGGTTTTCTTTCAAGGTGTTCACAATAAGAGCAAGAGCTCACCATCGGGCTGTAATACTGAGTTCCATGGCAACTTTATTTTGGTTTCTGCAGTAGTAGGGGTTGAATCCAAGGCCTCATGCAAGGGTTCTATCACCGAGCTTTGTCCTAAGCCCTTTTATTTTCAAACAGGATCTTGCTAAGCTGCCCATGCTGACCTCAAACTTGGGATCCTCCCATTTAGCCTCCCAAGGAGCTGGGATCACAGAAGCCACAGCATCTTGATAAAAGGAACAAACAGACCACCATTCCTAGCTCTTCCACCACACAGTCATTACTTGCCTGCCCAGCCTACTGCAAGGCCCTCACAGCTGTCTCCTATTTCACAAGGACACATTCAATTTGACCCAACCCAGAAAGGCAAGTGGAAGCCAAACTTCCAGGGGGACCTGTTAGGTAGCCAGCTCTTTGAAGATCACAAATGCCAGTGATCACAAATTCCACTTGAAAGATAAATACACAAGTTATCAATGCTTGAGGTCATCATACAGCAAGTGAACCCCATTCAACCCACAGGACTCTACACTTAGAGTTTTCAATCTCCAGGTCACTGTGGAGAGAAAAGAAGCTAGCTGTCTGTCTACCTACCTATCTATTTTGAAGCAAGTTCTCTCTGTAGTTCAGGCTGGCCATGAACCCACTATGTACCCCAGGCAGGCCTTGAATTTGCAGCAATCCTCCTGCCTCAGCCTCCAAAATGCTGGGACTGCAGGTGTGCACCATCATGCCTGGCTTAGAAGCCATCTTTCTAAAACAGTCAATGCTGTCCACTAACTCCTCATACCTGGCTGAACTTCAAAGCCCCAGGACCAAGAGCACAAAAGGGGCAGGAAGGCAGGCTTGAAGGCCAGGAAAAAGTTCACTAGATGGCTACCAAGTACCAGGAATTACTATCTCCACATCATTATGCCATGGGAATAAAAACAAGGTGAAACGGGATCCTAACCTCAAATGTAAGACCTGAATATAGAAAAGTATTTGAAAATTGCAGAGGCACCCTTAAACCAATGGTGAGCACCAGAGGGATTGGATACCCTGACCTCGTCTCCAACCTCACCCTACCCGTTACCGGGGACACCAGGTTACAGCTTTGCACTCACAAAGTGAAGACACAGGGTCTCCGCCTTGCAAGACCCACATGGAGCACAGACTAAGGCAGGCAGCATATGAGCCAAGGGCAAACTTCGCATCTAAGTGACCACTGAGTAACAGATTGCTCCTTAGGCCCAAAAGCAACCTAGACCAGCACAGGAAGTCGAGTCTACAAATATAGATTTCAAAGATTTGAAGCCCTGAGAATTTCTTCTCTGAGGTCACTTGTTTCAAAAGACAACTCACAAAAGCAGATAAAAATCCAGGAAAGAGGGCTACAAAGAGTTAATCAGATGTGAAATAGGAAAAGGGGAAAGGGGAAGAGGAAGTGGGAAGAGTACAGAAAAGGAAAGGGAATGGAATTAATATGAGAAAATGAAAAAAAATGGAAATAAAGTCTCTGTAAATAGCGAGTGTGGAGGGGTTGAAGGGATGGCAGGGGAATGGGGAAAAAATAAGAACCAAGAGAGATTACGTAAAGGTGCAAATTTCCAATGATGAATGTCATTATATTGTATACCTAAAATGTACCAATAAAATTAATTTAAAAAAAGAGTTAATCAGTCGATGTTCTCGTCCTACATCCAATGACTAACAAGTCCTCAAACTTCCAATGGATTATAAGAAATGAACACTTTGGGCAGGGGATTTAGCTCAGTGGCTCCGGCGCCTGCCTAGAAAGCATGAGGACCCAAGTTTGATCCCTGGTACTGGGGAAAAAAGAAAAAAAGAAAAAAAACAAATGAGCACTTTAACATGACTCTGAATCGAGAGAACCCTCCTCTTTGCTCTGACATCAGCCTGTCTTTGCTACTCTTTGTCTGACACTTCTGGTGCCACCTGGAGAAGCAGTGTACTTTTTTTTTTCCAAGAAAGGGTAAAGGACTGCCTGTAATCACAGCTCAAGGCCAGCCTTCTCAAATTAGCAAGACTTTCTCTCAAAATTAAGGGGGGAGGCTGGCAAGCCAGAGTATGGTGACGCACACCTATAATTCCAACACTGGGGAGGGTGAGGTAGGAGGATTGCCTTGAATTTAAGACCAGTCTGAACCAGAAAGTAAATCTGTCTCAAAAAAATAAAGGGAAGAGGGCCGGGGATTTAGCTCAGTGGTTTCGCCGCCTGCTGCACAAGCACAAGGACCCGAGTTCGATCCCCCGTACCAAAAAAAAAACACAACTAAAGAAAGAGGACTAAGGGTGTTTCTCAGTGGTAGAGCAGTTGGCCAGTGTGTATAACAAGGTCCTGGGTTCAATCCCCAGATTGGGGGGAGAGGACGACACAATAAAGGAGCAAAGAAATGAGCCAGAACCTACAATTTACAACTCTCATGTGTGTCCTACAGCACTGCCAGAATTTATTGTAGTATGGAGTCCAAATGGAAATGCATAGATTGGTATCTGGCAAAAAGATTCTTCATTTGAAAAGACAAAGTAAGCATCAAGTCAGGAAGCTGGTCCAGTCGCAGACAGTGAAGGCCCAAGGTCTGAAGGGATGGTAGAAGGAAGACTAGAGTGTAGGAAAGCTCCAGGGTTCAGAAGTGATGAGGTGGCCCCTCCGAACACGAGGGAAATGTCTTTCAATGTTCCTCTCCCTGAACTACCAATGATCGAGGCACAGGCAGCCCAAGATCACTTTTGGATACAGGAGCTGAAAAGGGCAGAAAAGCCAGGAAGAAAGGGAGGCTGTGCCAGGGGGCTGGAGAATGGCCTGAGTCGGGGACAACAGCTTAGCTGAGCCCAGCATCCAAGTTCCTGCCACTGTGTCATGCAGACCACAGGGAGTCAAAAGACACTTCCAGCATAAAAATACTGGGTATGTTTTTTAGTTGGAAAAGGTCAAGAGCATGTGGTCATAACACAGAAAAAAAAACAAATCAAAGCACTGTTATCCCAGCTTAGCCTGTCAGACAAAGCAGAGGCTGAGAGCAGGTCACACAGCTAGGTGGGTTCACACAGGGAATCAGAGTCACTGGTGCCTGAATCTACACGCTTCTCATCACAGCACATTACTGACACATCAGAGCCCCAGAGGCAGAGGAGAGCAGGTTTCTGGATGGCCCTCCCTGGCAGAGATGCTGGAGAGATGAGAGGCTACCCGGCCCACTGCCAATACAAGTGGAACTCACAGGATGCCACTCTCACCCCACTTCCTCATATGCCACCATCCAAGCCCCAGGGCACATGGACACGGCATTACAGAACGTAAAGCAAAACAATATTCCAAAATAGTCCAAAAATCTTACCTGTAGCCTTTATAGACACCACATCCGCATAGTCTCAGCACACAGCCCAGCCACCTTCAACAGAAACAGAGCATCTGGCGTGGTGGCTGGCACATCACAAGCATCCCACAAGTGCTGGCTGTACCAAGTGTACTCTACAGCCACACTGCTACCCCGAGAACTAGGAAACCTAACTGAGGAAGGGTCAACACACATTCTGTGATGGGAATGATATCCACATTATCGTGTACCAACTGTGACCCAGCTGTTGCTCATCAGTGTATGATGCTGGAACCCAGAAATTCCTCTTGGTATATACCCAAAGGAGTGCACCACTGCTTCAAAGACACAGGCACTCGCACATTCACTGCAGCATTAGTTGTCATATCCCACTCCAAGGACCATCGACAGATGAACAGAAAAAATGTTCTCTGTAACTTATATCTAAATGACACACATACACACACAAATTGTTCAGCCTTGAAAAAGGAGATCCTGCCATTTACCATACGGATGGACCTAGAGGACATCATGCTAAGTGAAATAAGATAATGAAATACTACTGCATGCTGTCCCTTATAAGTGGAACAGACTGAAAAAAGGGGGAGATGTATGTAAGGATACAATATAGCAGACATGTAGGATAAATAAGTCTTGAGCTCTAATGTACCTTCCTACTGGAGTGCTTTAGAAACGTGCCCCAAAACACCATCTTCAGGAAGCTGCTCTTTGGAAAGACGTTGGAAATCACTGTGTATACCAATGTTGCACTTTACTCCTAACTGTGCTGTAACATGCATTCACTATGATTCCTGAAACACAGTCTTTCCATGAGCAGGACTGAGGCTCTGTAATCTTGACCCGTCCCTCACAGTATTAAACTCCGGTGGGCAACATCTCAATATATAGACACCCAGCTTTCTGGAAACAAGACAAGCTAAGACCCTGGCACAGTGCTGCCCTGCTGCTGACTCCTGTGGCAGCCCAAGAAGCACTGTCTTCCTACAAAGATGGCAGAAGGAGTGTGGGAAAGCTCCAGGGTTCAGAAGGGACAGGTGAACCCTCTAAACTCAGGGAAAACATCTTTCAACGTTTCTCTCCTTGCACTATCAATGACCAGGGCATAGCCAGTCCACAATCACTTTCGAATGCAGGGCAGAGGGAAGAGAGCCAAGATGGATGGGAGCCTGGTGCCAGATGCCTGGTCCAAAGGGAAGAGCACATTGCAACTGCCATGTGGCAATCAAAGAAGACACTTCTGACAAAAATGAGAAAAATTTGGGGGCTAGAGATCAGGATCACACGGTCACATCTATAAAAATCATCTTTTTTGTTTTCTCCATCAGGAAACTGGCCCTTGACTGGGGTCTGAAACCTGGCTCTCAGCACATTCTTAGTCAGCAGCTAACTGGTCACGGCAGGTCCCTGGGCGCAGACTCTGTGCAAACAATGTGCTTTGGGCTGAATTCCTGGCTTCCTCCTGAGTCTGGACTTGTATTACCTCCAAGGCAAAAGGAGTCTGCATGACCAGCCCTCAATAAAAGCCTTGGGTACTAAGTCTCCAATGGGCTCCCCTGGCACACCTTGTGGACGTGTTTCTATTCACTGTTAAGGGAAAGATGGGTTCCATGTAACTGTGAGGGAGGGAGAGCCTCAGGAAGTCTGCACACTCTCTTCTCCAGGCTGGACCTTCACTCTTTTTTCCCTTATGGGGCTGTCTGTCCTGACGACTGGGTACAACTAGAACAATGATGATCACAGAGCCAGATAGTGGCCGAGGAAGGATTAAGAGGCAGGTATGGTGTTGGGAGCAATGCTACATAATTTTAGGGAAAAATCATTTGGTTAGCCTAGTTCTCCTGCCTACAGCCCAGCTATAGCATTGAGACATAATTCCATTTTGGCCTCTGGTCACAACTGAGACCTCATTGATCCAGTGATGCTGTGATTCTCCAGGACAAGATTATACCAGCTGAAGACATCCTGGGAGGAACAAAATCTTCATCTACTCAGTTCCTCATTGTTCTTGGATTTCCAACCCCGTCTTTTGTTATACCTTGTTTATCCCAATGTGAGGTACTGAACTCTCTGCAAGTCATTTGTTATATTTGTTTCTCCTGGTACTGAATAAAAGGTGCTGCATGCTTGGGGTCTTTTGTCTTTGCTGCCCAGAGCAGCACTGATCAGGCCCGAAGCTCAGCTTCTGCAAGTCTCACTTTTTCTACCTTTCCTGTATAAAGTTAATTCACCTTGTCCTGCCGTGGCTCGCAGGAGACTAGGACTTACTGCAGAGGTTCTAGTAACGTTCCTTTTCCCTGTTCTCTACAGTATGGATGTCTCTGAAGCCTAAATCCACCCACTTCCTGTTACAGCTTGCTGCTGCCTGCAACACAGAAAAAAGCCCAAAATTCTCTACCAGCAGGTCTCTGGAGATGTCATGTCCTTCATAGCCCCAAAAGGCATGTGGTGCCAGTTGTGCTGGCACCCAGGAGGCTGAGGCAGGAGGATCACTGCAAGTTCGAGGCCAGCCTGGGCTACACAGTAAGCTCAAGGCCAGCTTAAACTACACAGTGAGACCATGTCTCAAAGAAAAAAAAGAGTGAGGGCCAGCCTGTAGAGTTTTTTTTTTTTCTTCCTGTACTGGGGATCAAACTCAGGACCTTTCACTTGCAAGGCAGGCAACAGCACTACTGAGCTAAATCCCCAGCCCCAGATGTAGAGTTTTTGTGATACCCAACAGGACAATGTCTCCTCAGGGGAGGGAAAGTCTGCTTACTCTGAGGAGCTGGAACATCCTGAGGATGGGATGTTTTGCCACCCTGAGCAGAAATGTGCTTTATAGGGAAAACAAGGAAGCTCCTTAGGGGATAATCAGATAAAAGTTTATCATTCAGGGCCGGGGATTCAGCTCAGTGGTTCCACCACCTGCCTCAAAAGCACAAGGTCCCAAGTTCGATCCCCAGTACCAAAAACAGAAAAGTTAATAATTCAGCCAAACTGTCATCATGCCTTGCTAACCTGAGACAAACCTCTGTGCTCAGCAGGACACATTGCCTTTGTTCTTCCTCAGTAAATGTGAGAGTTTGAGTCAATCGGGGCTTCATTTTGGTGAGGTTCCCCGACCCTCTTCAAAGATAAGTCTCTCCCATCTTCATTCATCTCACTATCAGCGTTTGCTGGCCTGAACCCGGCGCCAGATGTGAAGTAGGTGTCCCAGGAAAGGGAAATCTGGATCTGGGGATCCATGCATCCCCCTTCTTCTCATCCTCATAACCTCCCTTCATCACTACGCAACACACCAGGGAAAAAGAACCTGACATTACAGGGTACAAAAAGCCGTAACTCTACAGAATGGACCAGAGATCTGGCCTCAGAGCCCAGTCTGATTCTCTTGTGAGACACTTTATCACCAAGCCTCCGTACACAGTGGTGCACAAGCATTGACTTAACTGTATTACCATCACCTAAAGTTGTATTTTTTTAGGAATGAGAAAAGCAGCTTACCTCTAGGAAAGGACTGGAGATCTCCTAAGACAGGTGGGACATGTCTGTTTTATCTGTTGTGCCAACTGTTACTAAATGTTACAATCAAAGGAATGTTGGGGCCATGACATTCTTGAATGTGCTACTTCTCTGGCAGCATCCAGCACAGACCTGCAGAAGGTCACAGAGCAGCAGGAGGGCTGTGTAAGAACTACGGCCATAAACCCCTCCCATAAACCCCTCAATTATATCCTGTTCCATCCCTGGTCCTTGCCACAATACTCACAGGTTGGAGTTGGAAAAGCCTTCCCTAGCCTTCAGCAAGGAAAAGCGACTTGCTGAAGAATTCTTCAAGGAGAGAAAGTACCAATGTGCTTCTGCCCTGAACCTCTCTTCACGGACTGCTTACTCAGCACCCCCCAACCCAACACTCCAGAAGGCAATGAACCCCAGCTCCCTACAGCAAAGGGAATCTCCTTTATTTTTTCTTTGTCCTATCCTGATAGAGCCCTGATCTTGTGACCAACAAAGCAAATGAAGACACAGAAGGAACATGCTGTCCTCATGATCATCAGAGACCAAGCTAGGAGACAAGCAAAGCAATAATTTCCATGCAGTCTGATTAGTGCCAAGGTGGGAGGTGGATGGAGATGGAGAAAGCTCCCTGGAGGAAGGAGGAGGCTGCTGTCCAGGTTCCACACCAGCCCAGCCCAACTACCTTGTTTAGGTCCAGGCTTCCACTCCCTTCTCTCAAGATGTCACAGAAACCTGCCCCAGGCCAGAGAAAAGAGCAATTTACTAAACTAGAGGATGTTAGGAGCCAGGAGGCATCTAAAAGGTAGGAAGGAGGTGTGGGAAAGCTCCAGGGTCTGGCAAGGACAGGCGTAGACCTTCCAAACACGGGGAAAGGCTTTCAGCAGTTCCTCTTCCTGCACTATCAATGACCAGGGCACAGTCAGCCCATGATCACTTTCGAATACAGGGTAGAAAAGGAAAGAGGGTTAGCTGAACAGAGAGGCCATGGCCCAGCATCCCAGGAAATGGCTGAAACGGGAAGACCAGCACACAGGGCAATGACTAGATTCACAGTAGAGAGAATAGCAGCTGCTTCGTGACTCAGAGATCAGTTAGCGTTCATTGCCTGCCAAGAACTGAAAGGAGGGCAAACACTGGCAGAACTACTCAGCATCCTTGAGCTCTAAGAGACTGGGTTTGAGTATTGAATATCATCCACTGAGGCTCACAGAAGACCAGCAGGGTGCTCGCTGGGTAAGAACCTAGAGTTAAGTCTCTAGCTATCCCTCTGTCCATTCCAATACACTGTTTTCCTCTTAACACAGGGCCTTCATCAGGGATGCTCGGAGCCCAAACCTGGCTCTGGAAGCACCTTCTCTGTAGCAGTCCCACGAATAAAGAGGGCCCAACTGTCCTTTGGCCAAGGGGACAACTAGGAGCAAATGGAAGCAGTCCTCATCTAAGCTCTCACTCCCCACACCGTAGCACCTAAACTCCACTGACCCCCCCCCCCAATAAACCTGAGTTCTAGAGAACAAAGCACACCACCACTTACCTGAGACATCACCATCCGTGTTCTCCCTGAGGACACCTCTCATACACTCATCAGCAGACATGTGACACTCCTACAGGGGATAAGAAGCCAGCATGGGATCAGCGCATGTGGCACTGTTTATAGCATGTCCAGGAAACCATGACATTCATCAGTTGTGGACGGAGAATGCACTGACAGCTTGCCTTGCACAGGCTGGGGTCACTGCCAATCCCTCTGAAAGAGACAACAATGCGTGCTCCACACTTGGGGAAACTTCATGGCTTTTCCTGTATTACCAAAGACCAGTATACAGGCAACCTACAATTACTCTGAACAAGGGGTAGAAATGGACACTAGGCTTGGCCAGTTAGACACCTGGAAAATGGCCTGAGCCGGGACAGCAGCAGGACAGAGCACAAGACCTAGAAGCTGCCATTTTGTCGTGGGTAAATTTAATCTGCCCCAGCCAAGAGGAAAAGGGAAGATCCTTCAAGTAAGAAAGGTGGCAGGAACAACATAATTCTAAGAAAAATCACCTCTTCACTCCTGCTTTCCTGATGAGAAAACCAAGGATGTGGGTAGGTCCTCAGGTACTTAGGCACGGGCATGGGTGAGTACATTGCCAAAACCCTTCCTGCATTTCATTCAGACATTCTGCCACCCTTATACCAAAGGAAAGGACAGAGCCCTGTAAACCCCTGGAACCCAAATGGGCACAGCAAGAGCCAGATGCATCTCAAACTAAGAACCAGATGAAGCTGGCTTCATGTCATCTCCATCTGCTTCCCAGATGTGGAAGATCTCCAGAGGACATACTTCTCTTTGGATTAACATGGTCCAGCTGCTTTCTGGCAGGATGGAGACACCTCCTTGCCCTCTCTGCACTGAGCTGTCACCTCTGCTATAAACAAGGCCGGGTGAGCCACCCCACAAGTCACTGGTCAAACCTGTCCTGGACAGCAGTACATGGAGAAGCTGGCAGGTGGTAAATGCTTCACAGAAATTAGCATTATTACATAAACACTGGTCTACTGTCTCAGTTATATGAAAAGAGCTTATCTAAAGAGAAGGCTATGCAGGGACATCTTCAGTTTCATCTTATATACAGGTGGATTAGTCTGTAGTGGCCCTGAATCTGTACACTGAATGAACTTGGGACGGCTTGAGTGTGTGACACAACACATGGTAGTCTGACATGAAGCACTGCGAAACTGGCCCACTTTTGTCATCTAGGGACCAGGGTGGATTACATGGCTCACTTGACTATGTCACCCATGCCCAGCTCTACTTGTTTTGTTCCTGGCACTAAAATGACAGTCTATGAGGACATCTACCCTGGTGGGCCAGGGGACCTGCCTTGCTCAAAAGTATGTCCCTTGAAACAAAAAAAAGAAAAAAAAGTATGTCCCTGATGTGCCAAAACATCTGAGGCCTATTACCTTACAGCAGTGGGCTTCTCTTCTTTCCATCTCGTTTTTCATTTGTTCCATAAGTGTCAAACATTGAGAATCTGCAAAGGATGAGGTAAATCAAAAGTTAGGACTCAGACACTCCCCTCCAGATCACAGTAGAGAGGGCGAGGGATGTAGTTCAGTGGCACTGCACCTGTCTGGCAAGCGCCAAGGTCCTGAATTTGATTCCTGGTACCAAAAAGAAAAAAGATCACAGTACAGGTGAGGCTGAAAAGGTGACTCCTTAGGCCGAGGATTAGCTCAGTGGTTCTGCTGTCTGTCTCGCCACAAAACAAAACAAAACCAGAAATAAAAAAATAAAAAGGTGACTCCTGCTGTGGCTTTGCTGCCCACCTACCATTTTCCTCTGCTAAAGTTTTAGACAACAGCACTGAGCTGCACAGAGCATATGGTACGCCAGACATCAGGTGCCAAGGGCATCTAAAAGGTGTCAAGGTGTAAGAAAGCTCCAGAGTTTGGAGGGGACAGGAGTGAGCCCTCCAAACACGGGGAAAGGCTTTCAGCAGTTCCTTTCCCTGCACTCAATGACCAGGGCACAGGCAGCCCAAGATCACTTTCGAATACAGGGGCAAAAAAGGCCGGGTGAACCAGGAAGCTCATTTGTAAGCATGGTAACTCTCACCAACAGTCCAGAGAGAGGAAGCTGCCCCACCAAGCCCAAGACCCTGAGAGCCATCATCACATTTAAGATTCCATGCCAGCTGGGTATGGCAGCACACGCCTGTAACCCCAGTACTTTGGGAGACTAAGACAGAAAAATTGAAAGTTTGAACATAGTCTGGGCAATTTAAGCACTTAGCAAGATCCTGTCTCAAAATAAAACACAATAAACAAACAAAAAAAGCTGGGGATGTAGCTCAATGCAAAGGCCCCAATATCCAATGCCCAATTCCACAAATCAAAACAAAAATATCCCATCTACCATAAAAAGCCCATCAGAACATAAATTTCTGGTCAAAATGCTTAAGGTGTACACCCCACAAATACTGAATGTCTGCCAGGCATGGTGGTGCACACCTGTAATCCCAGCACTCAGGAGGCTGAGACAAGAGGACTACCAAGAGTTCAAGGCCAGCCTGAGCTACATAGTGAGACCTTGTCTTTAACAAAACCAGAGAGAGACTGAAACAGAGACAGAGACGGAGACAGACACTATCTACATGTAGCCAGACACCAGGATTCAAAAGGAAAGCAGCCAAGCTCACTACTCTCACAGATCTTTGCAGCTTCCCTACTTCACAGAAAGTAAAGCTCAGGAACATGAGGGAACTCAACTAGGATTTGACCTCGGGTTTCAATGGTTTCCCAACCCAGACCCCCATGTGCTCCACCAGGCTTCAGTCTGCACAGGGGCTTTGCCACACAGATCTCAGAACCTATTTGTGTTCCACCACCATGGCTCTGTGGGTGTAGGCTGAAAGTCGATTCAGAAGGCCCCATACTTCCAGGTGCTCAGCGAAGCAGCACTTACCGGGACATCTGGTCTCCGGACTGGCAGCGCGGAGGGAGGGAGCGCTAACTATTGCAGAACCAGCGACGCCGACCACGGGGGAATTTCCATCCATTTCCATGTGGCCGCGCAGCAGCAAGGCCTAAGCAGGAGACAGGAAAGAGCTTCAGTGCAACAAGGGGACGGTAGTCCCGATGCTGTCCCCTAGGCCCCTGGAAGCGTCCTCAACCGAAAATTCGGCCAAACCGCATGCAAAAGGGAGGTTTTCAGGCCTGGCCTTGAAAGATCGTGGAGAGAAATGAGTCGGCTGGTTCTAGGACGTGGCACAACACTGACCCCGTGTAAACGAACCACAAGGTATTCCGGGCTTCGAATGCCAGGAGTAGGAGGCCGAAACACGGGTATAAAAGACCACGGCGGTGGGCGCCCCCTGGGTCGCCGACCGCAAGGGGCGTCCTTCCCGGGGCGGCCCTGGCAGCTGCCCACCGGCTGCCTCTTCCAAGAACATACGAGTCTCCGGAGACCTAGGTCCTTGGGGAACAGGTGGCTCCTGAAACGGGCCTCGGTTCTTCCTAATGGGCCAGTGCCCTGCAGTGGACTCACCTTGGAGCCGTAGCGCTGGGCGGCGGACGAGACAAAACAGGCAGCAGCGGACGACGCGAGACGATTGATCTTGGGAAGCTGCGCCTGACAGTGAGGAAATGCTGCCACGAGACAGGAAATCGCCTCCACGTGGTCGGCGCCGGCGGAAGTGCACCTGAATGGACAGGTTGCGGCCTAGATCAGTACCACCGCCTAGCGAAATGCGCGTCTTCCCTGCATCTCCCTCTGGTGGAGAGGAGGCCAACGTCGGCCTGAAGGGTTTGGGATAATTTTCAAAAGCCGTCTGGAATTTTGGAAAAAATCATAATTCATTTGCTTGGCTTTACATTTGTCCTGAAGATATTTCTTGGTCACTGATTTGTGGTTAATATGTAGGAATGATTGGTTTTCCACAGTAAGAGGTGGTGCTAGGATCAGCTCATGGAATGTGTTTAGCTTGCCCTTCTTTCTGCAAGTGTCCAGTGGACATCTGTCTGATTCAGTACAGTGTCGCAATACCGGTGCAGTGTTGGCCACACATCAGACCCCCATGTAAGAGTCTTGGCCAAAGACTGGAACATGAGAGTGAGAAAATGAGCCCAGATTGGCAAGCAGGGAATGAATGCTTTGCAAAACTTCAGTGGACTGGGAATTTAGCTCAGTGGTGCTGCGCCTGCCTTGCAAGCTCAAAGGTACCAAAAACAAACGAACAAAAAACCCAAAACAAAATAAAAACAAAGCTTCAAATAAACTAGAAATATGTGGGATTGGCCAAATGTGGCGCGAACCTGTAATGCCAGCCACTGGGGAGGTTGAGGCAAGAGAATCACAAGTTTGTCACCATCTTATGCAACTTAGTGATATTGTCTCAAAATAAAAAAGAAAAGTGGAGGGCCGGGGATTTAGCTCAGTGGTACCAGTGCCTGCCTTGCAAGCACAAGGTCCCGAGTTCAATCCCTGGTACCAAAAAAAACTAAAACAAAAAACGTGGTGGGTATGTAGCTCGGTGGCAGAGTGCCTCCTTATCACGTAGGAGGCCCTGGGTCCCCAGCACCTCAAAATATTATTATTATTATTATTATTATTTAAAAAACAATTTTTTTTGTTTTTTGAGACAGAGTCTTGCTATGTAGTTCAGGCTAGCCTTAAACTCACTACATAGCCCAGGCTGGCCTCAAACTCATGGCAATCCTCCTGCCTCAGCCTCCTGAGTGCTGGGATTACAGGCATGCACCACCAATCTGGCCAACAATTTTAATAATATATTTTATTTAATCCAGTACTACAGCCAAAATAATATGGCAGTATGTAATCAATATTTTTAAAATTATTAATGAGTTATTTACTATTCTTTTTCTCACACAAAGTCTTTGAATCTGGTATGTGCTTTCCATTTACAGCATGTTATAATTCAGGCTAGCTACATTTCCAGGGTTGAGCAGCCAGTCGTGGCTGGTGATGGCTGTGATCATCAGTTCAGGTCTGAGGCAATCTGGCTTTAATTGCCCTTCAGGGCTGAAAGAGAAGCAGCAGCAAGGGGCTGAGATCCAGCAGCTCTCACTCATACTCCAGGAACCCCTTTGGAGGGGTGTTGCCTTCTGGATCCCCCAGCCTTTAGCAGATAAAGGTGCAGGTGCTTTCAGAAGTCTGGAAGGAGAAAGAACCACGACTCAAACCAACATTTTCTTTTGCATTTCTTGTGCCCATTACACCAGGGAAGTCATCTTGGCTGGTTCATTTCTCCATCTTTGGTGCCTACAGGGGTCTGGCATCTAAAAAGGGTGGTCAGTGCTTGTTAATCATCGGTCTAACAGGATGCTAAAATGGATGTTTCAGCTAAGAAACTGTGTAAAATTGCTCTTTGGTAAATTAAAAATGATTGGCTATGGCAGTGTCCGATGGTTGCATCTGACAGAATGGCAGCTGACTTAGAAGGTGTCCTACTAGATGCACAATTAAAGAAGTGACTAAAGCATGTTACTGTGACTTTTGTGAATCTTGTCTTCCAACTGCAGGGTGTTAACAGTACAGAATTAGAAATTAAAGGGAGGTGGAATTATGAATTGCATGTCTTAGGGCAGAACAGGGCTGTCTCACCCTCTGTCCCCAAGAGGATGAGATGGGTGGGAGCCTCCGTGTCTCACTTGAACTAAGAAAGAGAAGCTTCAGTGAATCATTTGATCATTGTCACTTAGGTCTGAGGATCACAGGTGTCTGGGGCCCCACCACTCCTGAGTCAAATGTTTACAGTCTCTTTCAGCAGTTGTAGAATCTGTGGGTCGAACTCTGGTTCTTGTGCTTGCACAGCAGGTGGTGAAACCACTGAGCTAAATCCCCGGCCCTGTTACTACATCTTTTGGCAGCAATAGCCTCAGGCTCCTGAGGTCTGGGGCTGAAGCTTGATGGAATTCTTAGCCAGCCCAGTCCCCCTGTGTCATTCAACTGTTCCTGAGCTGCCTGGTGGACTGTCACATATGAGCATACACTGCACAATTCCTGGGAACACTACTCACATCATAATCTGTGGCTGAGAAGCAGAGATGCTGGGGGAGCGTGATGTCACAGAAATCACTTGACTGAAGGAAGGAAGGCATTCTTAGTGTTGCAGTCAGCAGAATTAGGCAAGGGAATACATTAAATACAGGACACATAGTTTATTGGATTATTTTATGATAATTACACAAAAAAGTCAAATGCAAAGGAGTGCAAGAGATCAACCGCACACTAGGGGCCCAAGGAATCCAGCTGAGGGCCTGGATCCCAGTAATGTCCCACACAAGTCCAGCTAAAGGCTTAGAGTCCAAGGCAATTTCCTCCACAAGTCCAGCCAGTAGCCTAGAGCACATGGCAATGTCTCATGCTTGTCCCTATTGAGGATCTGCACCTGGAAGGGCCAAAAGCCAGTGGTGGAAGACAGAAAACCTATGCCGGTGAGATGAAGGATTTGTGCCACCAAGCTGAGGGATCCATACTGGAGCCAGGAAGGGATGCTCATGGTGAAGATCAGAGTTCCCCTGATGGAAACAGCAGCCATTCCCAGTGACAGTGAGGCCCTGAGCTCCTCCTCCAAAGAGTACAGCTTAGTTCACATCAGGAAAACCATCCACATCAAGCTTCTCCTAGAAAATCTAAAGCAGATACATATTTTTTAAAAATAGAGGAACTTGGGGGAGAATTTATAATTGAACTACAATGGAAGAATGTGAAGGCCAAGGACTCCCGGTATCCTCACATTAACAGTATGACATGGAGATGGAGAAGGAAAGCCTGTGGTACTAAAGGAAGAGCCAGGCTGGTCCCACCCTACTGCCTCATGTGTCCTGTATCCTAAAACCAGACCTGTGCCTGGACCTTTGTGTGCTCCTCTTTTAAGTGGGGTGCTTCCCTCCGTGCACCTTTCTTGGCAGACAGTCTCTCCAGCATTGTGGCTTTCAGGCAGCAGTGTGGAAGACCCAAAGACAGACATTCCAAGGGACACCAGCCATCCTGTATGACAAGGGCCCCAAATTTGCATCTCTCCCCTTCCCTTAAGAAGGAGATGACCTAGGGCCGGGGATTTAGTTGCCTGCCTCACAAGCGCAAGGTCCCGAGTTCAATCTCCAGTACCAAAAAAAAAAAAAAAAGAAGGAGATGACCAGAGGCATTCCCTTCATGGACATGAGCACATCAGCAAGCCCTATGAAAACAGAATTTTCTAACAAAATAAACTTGCTTGTTTGGTCTGTTTTCTGTAACTTTTGCTAAATACTTTATACATTTTTAATGTTACAAAGCTGTGTCTCCTGCCAGCATTCCTCACTTCGGTATGAATGTATTTACTCTACATTGTATATCCTTCCCT